>JBBYHL010164373.1:0-30055 GCA_038381835.1 Adansonia madagascariensis | reverse complement strand
GTATCATTTCATGGATGAACTTTGATTATAAGGGAAATGCTAGAAAGAAAGGCTCTTTTTACAAATCCAAAACATCAATATCGTGTATCCCAATATGGAAAACATGATTGTAGTGCCAAATCACAAAAAGAAAGGAGATTATTATGGGAATCCAAGTTTGACTCATTTCATAAATGAACTTTGATTATAAAGAAAATGATAGAAAAAAAAAGCTTTTCTTGCCAAACCAAAGCTTCAATATCATGTATCCTAATGTGGAGAACATGATTGTCATGCCCAATCACAAAAAGAATGGAGATTACTATAAGAATCCAAGTTTGACTTATTTCATGGATGAACTTTGATTATAGGGAAAATAGTGGAAAGAAAAGTTTTTCTTGCAAACCCAAAGCATCAATATTGTGTATTCCAATGTGGAGAACATGATTGTAGTGCAACAAAAAGATTGGAGATTATTATGAGGATCCAATTTGTCTCATTTGATGGATGAAATTTGATTATAAGGAAAATGGTGGAAAAAAAAGCTTTTCTTACCATATCAAAGCACCAATCTAGTGTATCCCAATATGGAGAACATGGTTGTAGTGCCCAATCACAAAAGAAATAGAATTAATATGAGAACCTAAGTTTGTCTTATTTCATAGATGAATTTTAGTTATAAGGAAAATGGTTAAAAAAACTTTTCTTGCAAATCCAAAGCATCAATATCATGTACCCGAATGGAGAAAACATGATTATAGTGCCAATAACAA
This sequence comes from Adansonia madagascariensis, assembly GCA_038381835.1. Lineage (NCBI taxonomy): Eukaryota > Viridiplantae > Streptophyta > Magnoliopsida > Malvales > Malvaceae > Adansonia > Adansonia madagascariensis. The sequence continues at coordinate 29,303 of JBBYHL010164373.1, read as the reverse complement.
AAAGAATGGAGATTATTGCAAGTATCCAAGTTTGTATTATTTCATGGATGAACTTTGATTATAAGGGAAATGCTAGAAAGAAAGGTTTTTCTTACAAATCCAAAACATCAATATCGTGTATCCCAATGTGGAGAACATGATTGTGTGCCAAATCACAAAAAGAAAGGAGATTATTATGAGAATCCATGTTTAACTTATTTGATGGACAAACTTTGATTATAGGGAAAATGGTGGAAGGGAAACCTTTTCTTGCTAAACCAAAGCATTAATATTGTGTATCCCAATGTGAAGAACATAATTGTAGTGCCCAAAACAACAAGAATGAAGATTATTATGAGCATCCAAGTTTGTCTCATTTAGTGGAGGAACTTTAGTCATAAAGAAAATGGATGAAAAAAAGCTTTTCTTGCAAATCCAAATTATCAATATCGTGTATCCTAATGTGGAGGGCATGATTATAGTGGCCAAAACATAAAGAATGCAAATTATTATGGGCATCCAAGTTTGTTTCGTTTCACAAATGAACTTTAATCATGAGAAAAATGGTGGAAAGAAGAGCTTTTTTTCCAAGTCAAAGCATCTATGTCATGTATCCAAAAGAGGTGAACATCACTACCAGAAAATGTCTTAACTGTAATGGAAAATTTTTTCGTCGCAATTTTTCATCACTAATATAGCTTAATAGTGACAGATTTATGACAAAATTGTGATGAAAATGATCTTTGAATGACAAAATTTCCCTGTGACAGAATTTTGTGGCGAACTTGTGACAGCAATAATATTCTATCACAAAATTCATCATAATGTTTTGATGAAGTTTCCCACCAACTAATTCTGACAAAAATTTCTGTTACAATTATTGAAATCTTAGATAGTGACAGCTCGTAGTGATAGACTTGTGATGGATTTTATTAATTAATTAATTTAATTATTTTTTGTAAATGAAAATTATATTGACAATTTTTGTGATAAAAATTTTGTCACTAAATTAGAGACCGAATATTTGTGATAGAAGATTCTATGACAAGGCTTAAGATTATAAATAATAATGAAAATTAGTGACCGATGTGTGATAAATATATTAACTTACTTATTTTTTAAAAAAAAATTAATTTTTATATAGAAATGTTTTATTGTGAAAATTTTAGTAACAAATTTATTATTACTAATTTAGTGACGGCATATCTATGACAGGAATGCCATCACAGAGATAGGAAACATAGTTAATAACCCTTATTTTTTCATGTTTTAACCCTAAATATATATTTATATTTACATGTAGATTCGTTTTTCATATACTTAAACATATATAGTTGTACGAATTATTGGTTTGATTATAATAATGTTAAATGAATAAAATCATATTGAATAATTTTTAAACAATATAACACGTTGATATTTTATATAAATACAATTATATTTTATATTTTAAAAATATTTTATTTATCAAATTTATTTTTAATTGTTATTAATTTTAAATTATTTGATCCATTTACAAAGCCCAAAAGTAAATGTAGCCTAAAATACAAAATTGGGCTGAATTTAAGTTTTGAAATACTTGGGCTATTATTTTCAAGCCCAATAAAAAATTAGAAACCCTAACTATTTTTAGAGCAGCTCATCTTCGCCAATTCATTTCCCTTGTTGAAATATTTGCTGCTACTACTGCACTTCAAAAGAAAATTTTGGCAAGGTCGTGCAGGAGCTTTTGCTATCCACATTGTGCTTCCAACCACCATCGTCCAGCTTTCTTTCTGTAAAGGTAAATATTCACTACTATCTTTATCTTTTTTTTTTTGAGATTGTGGGAAAAATTTATACTGTTTTTATCTTTTTTTTTTGAGATGGTAGGCAAAGTTTAAGAGCAAAAATTTTATGGGTATAAAGTAGTAAAATGGTTGATTTAAAGACAAAGATTAAAGCTTTGTGGATCCCATAAGTTGGAAATAAAAATCAACTTTTAAGTTGGTGGACCAAGAACAATTATCATGGGCAAAAAAGCACAAGCAAGAAACAAGGAAAATGACATTGATGGGCATTTATTTTTTAAGTAATTAATCATACTTTTTGACTAGTCTTTAATTGGATTATGTATTTTTTGAAATATTAGCAGCAAATTTCTTGATTGTTTTGTGAATTAGTTCTTGAAAGAACCCTTAAACAATAATAAAAAAATGGAAGATTAAAATAGTAATAGAATTAATTAAAAATTAGTTAATATTGTTAGAGGACACATTCTTAATTTCAATAAAAATAAATTTCTCAAAACGATTAACAAAAGAAAAATAGAATAAATGTGTTGAAAACATGGTATTATCTTTTGAAATTTTTTAGGTAAATAATTCAAAGTGAAGTAAACAATTTTTTTTACTGATTGGATTAATTCTCATATTTTGGCTAAATTTGAATTAAGTTGATAGATGTTGAACGCATAATGCTAAGGAAAGGTTGGATACGTAATGCTGAAATATATAGATGATAGAATGTTGATGCCTTTTGAGTTAAGTTGATGAGAATGTTAAGGAAAGGTTGGATAAACATGAAACGACATAGAAATTTTGTTTATTTATATTTGTTTACTAATTATATTAAGAGTTTTAAATCTTTAATATGATTATTTATATTTGTTTAGTATGATTATTTTTATTTTCTCATTTCCCTTTTTTTATGTTACATACATTTTAGAAATCAGCTTGTTTTGAATATTACTTGCTATCTCAATGGTAATTTTTTTTGTTACATGAACATTACTTGACATGTGAATTTTATTAATTTCTAAAATTATAGTATGTCGAGTGATCGTTCTTGGATGTATACTCGGGTTGATAAGAAAGGGTATCTTCGTAAGGAGTTTATAAAAAGAGTTGAAGAATTTATAGATTTTGCATTTTCACAAGAGTCATGTGTTAGTCAAAATATGATTAAGTGTCCATGTAGCAAATGTGATAATAGAAATGTTCAAACTTGAGACGATGTGATTTATCATCTCCATTCAAAAGATTTTACAAATGGTTGTATGGTTTGGTTAGCACATAGAGAGCCTTTATTTCATAATTTGGTTGAAGGTGAATGTTCAAGTAGAATAGATGATGTGAATCCATATAGAAGGATGGTTATGGATGGTACTTACTTTGAATTTGATTAGAGTGGCAAAAAGTCTCAGATTAATGATGAATTACCAAATCATAATGCCGCTAAATTTTTTTCTCTATTGAATGATGCTGATGAACCTTTGTGGCCTAGTTGTGAAAAACATACAAAACTTTCAGCTGTGTCTCAGCTTCTAAATGTGAAGTCAGAGTTCAATATGAGCGAGGCTTGTTATCATCGCATCATGTCTATAGTTAAAGATATGTTACCGAAAGATGAGAAATTGGCTAGCAATTTTTGTAAAGCAAAGCAAATGGTTACGAAATTAGGACTTGGTTATAATAAAATAAATGCATGTCAAAACAATTGCATGCTATTTTATGCTAAAACTGAGTCAATGACTGAGTGTTTGGTGTGTAGTCATCCTCGGTATAAGCCTACATCAAGTCGTAATAAAAAAATAACGTACCTTTCAAAGTTTTGCATTATTTACTCTTATACCGAGGCTTTAAAGACTTTATATGTCTGCCAAAACTTCTAAACATGTGATCTGGCATGCTCATGGACGTATTACTGATGGGAAACTTAGGCATCCGGTTGACAGTGAGGCATGGCAACATGTTGATCTTATCCACCCTTTATTTGAAGTTGAAACACAAAATATGCATCTTAGGTTAGATACTGATGGGTTTAAACCTTTTTGGTCATCTACTAAACCATATTCATGTTGGCCAGTAATCACTATTATTTATAATTTGCCTCCATGGATGTGCATGAAGCAATTATATTTATTGTTAAATATGGTTATTTTGGGTCCTAAAAGTCTAGTTAAGCATATAGATGTGTTCTTAAGGCCTTTGATAAATGAGTTGAAATAGTTATGGAATATTGGAGTTAAAATTTTTTATGCTTTTAGAAGATAAAATTTTATGGTAAGGGTAGCACTTTTATAGATAATTAGTGATTTTCCTGCATACGCCATGTTGTTAGGGTGGAGTACTCACGGGCGATTGTCTTGTCCTTATTGCATGGAGCAAAGTAAGGATTTTCAAATGCGTTATGGGGGTAAAACATCATTTTTTGATTGTCATCGACAATTTTTGCCTTTAAATCATCCTTATAGGAAGCGAAAGGATAAGTTTAAGATTGGTGTGGATAATGATCCCCCAATTCATTGATTATCTAGGGAAGAAATGGTGTCTCGAGCACATGCACTTCCTAATGTGGTTTTTGGTAAATTACATGAGAAAGAAAAAATAATTCGTTTTAGAGATATGCTTAATTGGTTGAAAAGAAGTATCTTTTGAGAGTTACCTTATTGGCACTCAAACCTTATTTGTCATAATTTAGATGTTATACATATTTAACGAAATGTGTTTAAGAATATATTTAACACAGTAATGGATGTTAAGGGTAAATCCAAAGATAATGTGAAGGCTAGAATGGATATGAATATTCTTTGCAAGCGGCTTGAACTTGAATTGCTTAAATATAATACGAAACTTTTCAAGGCAAAACTAGCTTTTACTTTAAGTCAGGAGCATATAAATGATGTATGTATATGGGTCGAAACATTGAAATTCCCTGATGGATATGTCTCGAATATTGTGAGAAGTGAACATGACGAAAACAAGTTTTATGCCTATAAAAGTCATAATTGTCATGTGTTTATGCAATGGTTGCTTCCAATTGCTTTTCAAGATTTGTTGCCAAATCCAACTTGGGAAGCTAGTACTAAGATGAGTTATTTTTTTAAGGATATTTGCTCTATAGAATTACAAGTAGAGGATATGGAAATCTTGGAAAAAAGCATTATGGAGACACTATGTAAGTTAGAAAAAATCTTCTCGCCAGCTTTTTTTGATTCCATGGAGCATTTTCCAATTCTTTTAGCTTATGAGGCTAAAGTTGGTGGACCATTTCATTATCGCTGGATGTACCCTTCCGAAAGGTAACACTTTCATGTAACATTGATTGAAGTATAATAATATTCAAATGATTAATTTGATCATTGTTTTACTTTTAATTATGTGCATGCATCACTATAAAAAGAAAGGTAACAAATCGAGCATATGTTGAAGCAACTATTTATGAAGCTTACATTGTTGGGGAAATAACAACATTTTGCTCATATTATTTCGAGCCTAATGTTCCAACAAGATTGAATCAAGTTCCATACAATGATAATGGAGGTGAAATGGAGGCAATGGGATGGTTATCAATTTTCACTCATCTGGGTTGACCTTTTGGTTCAAAAGGTATTTCTCGATATCTCCATGATGATGAGTATAAAGTAGCTGAGATATATGTTTTGTTGAATTGCGAAGAGATATGGCCATATGTTGAGTAAGTTATGGCTTTGAATTTTTAAATAATATTTTACTTTTAATTGAATAAGCATCATAATCTCTAAATTACACTGTAGGAAATTTGAAGAGATTACAAAGATCAAAAAACTAAATATTAGTGATGGTGAACTTGAGAAATTATGGGAAAAAAATTCCCATCATGGTTGAAAAATTTTGTAAGTACCTTTTTTAAAGTTATAAAGTTATTTTAATGTATGTCTAAATGGTTTACTAGTAACTAATATTTTATTATAGGTTCCAAACAATGAAGATCATATTGATAGTCGTATAGTGGAGGTAGCATGTGGTCCTTCGCATATGGCTAAGTTTTACAAAGGTTACTTCGTAAATGGTTTCAAGTTTCACACTTATCAATATAGGCAAACTTGACAAACAATGAATTACAGGTTATGCATCAAAGGGAGTTGCTACAATGATTATAATTATGATTTTTATGGGATGTTATTGGATATTGTTAAGCTAGAGTATGTTGGCATTGGAAATAAAGTTATGTTATTTAAATGCCATTGGTTTGACACTAAAAAAGGTGTGAAAATGTACCCTTGTTATGGTTTTATTGAGGTAAATCATAAGTCTAACCTTTCAAGTAAAATTTGTTTTAGCTTAATAAGCTTAAAAAGTTTATTACACTACTTATCCTTCTAGGAGAAGGGAAAGATGTGATTGGTGGGCTGTTTATAAGATTAAAGGTAGGAGTAGATTTGACATATCATTACATGATGATGAATATCAAAGTAAGAAGATTTATGGGTTTTACCAAGAAGATGAGTCTACTCCTTTTCTTTTTCTTCCCATTTTGGAACTTGATGATCTAAATGGAGTACTCGGTGAATGTGGTCTTGAATTAGTTGATTCAATTTTAGATTTACATGAAGAAAACGAAGAAGATGACTATGATTATGATGATTATGATGCTAATGATGACGATGAAAATTATGAACCTTTATTTGGAGAGTCAAGAGAAGATAATGTTTCAACGGATAAATTAGAGTTGCACTTGTCTACTAGTGATGACAGTGATGATCCTTTCAGAGACATTGAAATTAAGGATTAAGTAGGTAAATGCTTGTTTAAGTGAAAAAATAGATATTACTATAGGTTAGTTCATTTATAATTTGATCTATTAATACTTTGATATGATATGTTATTTTCATATTGATTTTTTATCATTACTTTAATCCATATAAAAAGCATTTGTTTTCACACCCTTAATCTTTTTTCATTATGTAGGAACGATGTCACCTAGAGCTAGAGGTAAAAGTTCTCAGCTAGGACTATGAGGTCGAGGAGGAGGTAGAATGATCTCAAGAAGCCAAATCTCAAAGTATTTGCAGTCTATTAGTGATGTTGGATGTTCTGTGATATGCCGATCTGTCGATCAAAAACTCCCATCAAACATGGACATACAATAGATACATGTTCCACTCAACCTTTAGCTGTTGAACCTCACTCTGATCTACCCACAGCTATCGAGCCTACTAGGCCAGTTAATACAGAAGGAAATGAAGATGAGTCTACTCCATAACTTGATCCCATAAGATAAAAAGAGTAAAAGAGGAAATCGAGGGTTTCAAACTCCTTCTAATTCAGTTGATAGAAAGTTTATATCCATTCTTAGATCTAGGTATAATTTGAACTTTTAAAAACATTATTTTTCTAACAGTTAGTAGTGATATGATATTGAGTTGTAATATATATAAATGTTATAGTACAATAATATGTGAAGATAAAAAGGAATTGGTACCTGGGACTATTACATGCATCTTGTAAGCTTATTATAATGGACCATGGGTAACACAGACGAAAGTGCCTGAATCTCATATAGCTACCTACTGGAATGCTTTTCAGGTATTCATTTGTACAATTGTTAAAAAATTTGTCTTATTTAGATAACCTACCTTTTAATTTTAACTGTATGTTTTTTTTAAAGGCAAAATATAAATGGCCTGAAGAGAAAACTACTGAAATATATGATATATGGTATAAGATATGTGGAAGACAATTCAGCAATATGATGAACAAAGCTAGACAATAGGATATGCGTGATGCCAACACAACTTTTATCAGTGATACGAAGGATTTTTTGCCTGAGTGGGTAGGTGAAGAGAATTGGACATGGTTGATTGATAATATATGGGGAAAAGATGAATGGAAAGGCAAAAGTGTTTGCTGCTTGAGCTAATCTCTTTACTAAAAAAGAAGGGTCAATATCAAAGCATGCATGTGGAACGATGCCTATTGTTCTCCATAGAAAAAGAATGGTATGCAATATTTTTCAAATAATAATTTATTAATTGTTTTCCTTTACAATATTCATTAATATCTATGTAAATTATTATAGGAAAAAGAGCTTGGATGGCCTATTACTCAAGCTAGGTATTTGATCTTACTCATAAGCAATCAACTAGTGAATTTATGGATAAGAAATCCAAACCTATCAATGTACGTAGACTTTGCATAAGTAGGACTTTGTTCTCATTAATGTTGGGTAATATGAACACACATTAACTTTTTTATTTATATTGTTGTAGGAAAGATATGCTGCTGCAATAACTGAGACGTACAGTGATAGCTCTTCATAACCTCAGTTTAATGCTGATGCATGATGTCAAACAATTGGTGGCATAGGTCACAGGCATTTATACGGGTTTGGAAAGGAGAACCCTCGAGATATACTTGGCAGTACTCATCCTTCGAGCTCATGTTCATCTACTACTGCTTCTGGATGTCCTCTAATTCAGATCGAGCACGTGGATCAAATTTTAAATTGAGTAATGCAACGATTAGATGGAATTCTTGTTCCTCGCCTCCAAGATGCCTTAAGAAGTATGGGAATTCAAGTTCCCAATCCACCATCAGAGGTTTCGGTAGCTACAGATAGGCAGCTCGATGATGATGTTTGTGATAATGATGATGATGAGGCATGATCTAGTGTATGTTTTAATGAATAAACTTTTAATATTTATCTTAACTAATATCTATGGTTTAAGTACAATTTCTAATATGTTAGGACTATAACTACTTTTTATCCTGGACAGTTTAGCTTATGAAGTATTTTAGTACTTTTATTGGTTAGGTTAATTAAGCATTATTAAAACTTGATGATCTTTATTCTTTGATTTGTTAATTACGAAGATGAGGAGATTTTTTGTGATGAAACTTGAATGTGGTTCATTAGTTGTGATTGATATTAATTTGCTTAATTATACTTATTTTATTTATGATGGAATGACTTTTGATAGGATTTTGTGACGGACATTAAAAATGTGATGGAAATTGCAATATAAGTTTATAAACTGTGATGGATGTTATAATTTATGGCAGGATTAGTAATGAATCATAAATTTGTGACGAATTTAGATAATAAATAGTAACAAAATTAGTGACAGAATTTATATAGAGACAAATTTTATGATAGAAATAGTGACAGATGTTATACATTTGACAGATTAAGAAAGAACTTGATAACAGAAAAAGTGACACATAATTGTGACAGTCTATTTGTGATAAAATTTAAATTTGTGACAGAATTTTGTGACAAAAATAGTGACCAAATTTATATGTAACAAAAAATTGTGACAGTTTATTTGTGATGGAATTTAATTTTGTAACAAAATTTAGTAACGAAAATAGTGACAAACATTGAAATTTTGTGACAAAACACGATGACGGTAGCTGCCCAAGTCAACCAAAATTTGTGACGGCATTTTAAATGTTTGTGAAAAAATTTTCGTAACAAAGTTTGTGACAAAATTAGTCGAATTTGTGATGGAAATTATTAGTGGGGGTTATTAGTAACAGAAAAAAATGTCACTAATTTTGTCACAAAATAAACTTAATGATAGATTTATAGGATTTTGTGATAGTTTTTTCTGTCACCGATTAAGCAATTTTTGGTAGTGCATGATTGTAGTGCCAAAAAAAAAAGAAAAGAGATTATTACAAGTATCTAAATTTGTATCATTTTATGGATGAACTTTGATTATAAGGGAAATGTTGGAAAGAAAAGCTTTCTTGCAAATCCAAAGCATCCATATTTGTATCCTAATGTGGAGAACATGATTATAGCGCCCTAAACAACAAGAATGGAGATTGTTATAAGCATCCAAGTTTGTCTCATTTCACAGATGAACTTTAATCATAAGGAAAATGGTAAAAAAATAGCTTTTCTTGCCAAATCAAAGCATTAATATTGTGTATCCCAATGAGGTGAACAGGATTGTAGTGCCAATAACAAAAAGAATAGAGATTATTCCAAGTATCCAATTTTGTATCATTTCATGGATGAACTTTGATTATAAGGGAAATGCTGGGAAGAAAAGCTTTCCTTGTAAATCCAAAGCATCAATATCGTGTGTTCCAATGTGAGGAACATGATTGTAGTGCCCATAACAAAAAGAATGGACATTATTACGAGTATCCAAGTTTGACTTATTTCACGGATGAACAGTAATAATAAGGAAAATGATGGAAAGAAAAGCTTTTCCCGTAAATACAAAGCATCAATATTGTGTATCCCAATGTGGAAAACATGATTGTAGTGCCATAACAAAAAGAATGGAGATTATGACGAGAATCCAAGTTTGACTCATTTCAAAGATGAACATTAGTTATAAGGAAAATGGTGGAAAGAAAAGCTTTCCTTGCGAATCCAAAGCATCAATATCGTGTATTCCATTGTGGAGAAGATGGTTGTAGTGCCTAATCACAGAAAAAATGGAGATTATTATGATAATCAAAGTTTGGCTCATTTGATGGACAAACATTGATTATAAGGAAAGTGGTGGAAAGAAAAAGTTTTCTTGCCAAACCAAAGCATCAATATCATGTATCCCAATGAGGGGAACATGATTGTAGTGCCCATAACAAAAAGAATGGAGATTATTATGAGTATCCAAGTTTAACTCATTTCACACATGAACATTAATTATAAGGAAAATAGTGGAAAAAAAAGCTTTTCATGCAAATCCAAAGCATTAATATTGTGTATCCCAATGTGGAGAACATGATTGCAGTGCCCATAAAAAAAAGAATGGAGATTATTACAAGTACCCAAATTTGACTCATTTCATGGATGAACATTAATTATAAGGAAAATGGTAGAAAAAAAGCTTTCCTTGCAAATTCAAAGCATTGATATCGTGTATTCCAATGTGGGGAACATGATTATGGTGCCGAATCACAAAAGAATAGAGATTATTACGAGAATCCAAGTTGGCTTATTTGATGGACAAGTTTTGACTACATAGGAAATGGAGGAAAGAAAACCTTTTCTTGCCAAACCAAAGCATCAATATCGTGTATCAAAGTGAGGTGAACATGATTGTAGTGCCACAACAAAAAGAATGGAGATCATTGCAAGTATCCATGTTTGTATCATTTCATGGATGAACTTTGATTATAAGGGAAAGCTTGAAAGAAAAGTTTTTCCTGCAATTCCAAAGCATAAATATCATGTATATGATTGTAGAGAACATGATTGTGGCACCTAATCACAAAAAGAGTGGAGATTATTACAAGAATCCAAGTTTGTCTCATTTCATAAATGAACTTTGATTGTGGGGAAAATGGTGGAAATAAAAGCTTTTCTTGCCAAAGCAATGCATCAAATCTTGTATCCAAATGAGGAGAACATGATTATGGTACCCAAAATGAAAGGAATGCAGATTATTACAGGTATCCAAGTTTGTCTCATTTCATGGATAAACTTTAATTATAAGGAAAATGTTGGATAAAAAACTTTTCTTGCAAATCCAAAGCATGAATATCGTGTATCCCAATGTGGAGAACATGATTGTAGTGCCTAAAAGAACAAGAATGGAGATTGTTATGAGCATCCAAGTTTGTCTCATTCAACGGATGAATTTTAATCATAAGGAAAATAGTAAAAGGAAAAGCTTTACTTGCCAAATCAAAGCATTAATATTGTGTAACCCAATGAGGTGAACATGATTGTATGGCAATAACAAAAAGAATTGAGATTATTATGAGAATCCAAGTTTGTCTCATTTCACTAATAAACTTTGATAATAAGGAAAATGGTGGAAAAAAGTTTTTCTCTGGAAATTCAAAGCTTCAATATCATGTATCCCAACGTAGAGAACATGACTGTAGCCCCCGATCACAAAAAGAATGGAGATTATTACCAGAATCCAAGTTTCACTCATTTCATGAATGAATTTTGATTATGAGGAAAACGGTGGGAGGAAAAGCTTTTATTACCAAACCAAAGCCTCAATATTATGTATCCCAATGTGTAGAACTTCATTGTAGTGCCTAACACAAAAAGAGCAAAGATTTTTACGAGAATCCAAGTTTCTCTCATTTCACGGATGAACTTGCCTTGTAAGGAAAATGTTGAAAGGAAAAGCTTTTCTTGCGAAACCAAATAATCAATATCGTGTATCACAAAGAGGAGGACTTGATTGTAGTGCATAATAATAAAAAGAAATGAGATTGTTATGAGTATCCAAGTTTATCGCATTTCACGGATGAACTTTGATTATAAGGGAAAGAGTGGAAAGAAAAGCTTTGCTTGCAAATATAAAACATCATTATCGTGTATCCCATTGTAGAGAACAAGATTGTAGTGTCCAATCACAAAAAGAATGGACATTATTACAAGTATCAAAGTTTGTCTCATTTCATGAATGAACTTTGATTATAAGGAAAATGGTGGAAAAAAAAGGTTTTCCTTGCAAATCCAAAGCATCAACATTGAGTATCCTAGTGTGGAGAACATGATTGTAGCACCCAATCCCAAAAAGAATGGAGATTATTATGAGAATCTAAGTTTAACTCATTTCACAGATGAACTTTGATTGTAAGGAAAATGATGAAAAAAGCATTTCTTCCCAAATCAATGCAACAATATAGTTTATCCTAATGTGGAAAAAGTGGTTGTAGTGCCCCACACAAAAGAAATAGAGATTATTACAACAATCCTAGTTTGTCGCATTTCACGGATAAACTTTAACTATAAGGAAAGTGGTGGAAAGAAAAGCTTTTCTTGCCAAACCAATGCATCGATATCGTGTATCCGAGTGAGGAGAACAACTTTGTAGTGCCCATAACAAAAAGAATGGACATTATTACGAGTATCCAAGTTTGTCTAATTTCATGGATGAACTTTAATTATAAGGAAAATAAAGGAAAAAAAGCTTTTCTTGCAAATCCAAAGCATCAATATCATGTATCCCAATGTGGGGAACATGATTGTAGTGCCCAATCACAAAAGGATTGAGATTATTATGAGAATCAAAGTTTGTCTCATTTCATGGATGAGCTTTAATTACAAGTAAAATGGTGGAAAGAACAGCTTTTCCTCCAAATCTAAAGCATCAATATCGTGTATCCGAATGTGTAGAACATGATTGTAGTGGCTAATCACAAAAAGAGTGGAGATTATTACAATATTCCAAGTTTGCCTTATTTCATGTATGAACTTTGATTATAAGGAAATAGTGGAAAGAACAGCTTTTCTTGCAAATCCAAAGCATCAATATCGTGTACTCGAATGTGGAGAACAAGATTGTAGTGCACAATCGAAAAAAGGGTGAAGATTATTACGAGAATCCAAGTTTGTCTCATTTCACGGATAGACTTTGGCTATAAGCAAAATGGTGGAAAAAAACTTTTCTTGCCAAACCAATGCATCAATATCATGTATCCGAGTGAAGAGAACATAATTGTAGTGTCCATAACAAAAAAATGGCGATTATTACTAGCATCCAAGTTTTTCTCATTTCACGGATTAACTTTATTTATGAGGAAAATGGTGGAAAAAAAGCTTTTCTTGCAAATCCAAAGCATCAATATCATGTATGCCAATGTAGGGAACATGATTGTAGTGCCCAAAACAAAATGAATGGAGATTATTATGAGCATCCAAATTTGTTTCATCATGGATGAACTTTAATCATGAGAAAAATGGTAGAAAGAAAAGCTTTTCTTGCCAAATCAAAGCATCAATATCGTGTATCCCAATGAAGTGAACATGATTGTAGTACCAATAGCGAAAAGAATGGAGATTATTAGAAATATTCAAGTTTGAATCATTTTATGGATAAACTTTGATTATAAGGAAAATGCTGGAAAAAAAAGCTTTTCTTGCAAATCCAAAACATCAATATCATGCATCCCAATATGGAAAACATGATTGTAGTGCCCAATCACAAAAAGAATGGATATTATTATAAGAATCCAAGTTTGACTCTTTTTATGAATGAACTTTGATTATAAGAAAAACGATGGGAAGAAAAGCATTTCTTGCCAAACCAAAGCTTCAATATCATGTATCCCAATATGGAGAGCTTGATTGTAGTGCACAATCACAAAAAGAGTGGAGATTTTATGAGAATCCAACTTTCATCATTTCACAGATGAACTTTGCCTACAAGGAAAATGGTAAAAAGAAAACATTTTCTTGCCAAACCAAAGCATCAATGTCATGTATCCAAATGAGGTGCACATGATTGTAGAGCCACTAACAAAAAGAATGGAGATTGTTACAAGTATCCATGTTTGTATCATTTCATGAATAAGCTTTGACTATAAGGAAAATGGTGGAAAGAACAGCTTTTCTTGCAAATCCAAAGCATCAATATCATGTATCAAAATGTGGAAAACATGATTATAGTGCCCAATCACGAAAAGAATGGAGATTATTACAAGTATCCAAGTTTGTATCATTTCATAAATAAACTTTAATTATAAGGAGAGTGGTGGAAAGAACAACTTTTCTTGCAAATCCAAAGCATCAATATGGTGTACACAAATGTGGAGAATAAGATTGTAGTACACAATCACAAAAAGAGTGGAGATTATTACGAGATCCAAGTTTGTCTCATTTCAAGGATGAACTTCAATTATAAGGAAAATGGTGGAAAGAAAAGCTTTTCTTGCCAAACTAATGCATCAATATCGTGTATCCGAGTGAGGAGAACATGATTGTAGTGCCCACGACAAAAAGAATGGAGGTTATTATAAGTACCCAAGTTTGTCTTATTTTGCAGATAAACTTTAATTATAAGGAAAATGGTGGAAAAAAAGCTTTTCTTGCAAATCCAAAGCATCAATATTGTGTATCTCAATGTGGAGAACATGATTGTAGTACCTAAAACAAGAAGAATGGAGATTATTATAATCATCCAAGTTTGTATCATTTTGTGGATGAACTTTAGTCATGAGGAAAATGGTGGAAAGAAAAGCTTTTCTTGCCAAATCAAAGCATCAATATCGTGTATCCGAATGAGGTGAACATGATTGTAGTGCCAAGAACAAAAAGAATGAAGATTATTACAAGTATCCATGTTTGTATCATTTTATGGATGAACTTTGATTATAAAGGAAATATTGGAAAAAAAAGCTTTTCTTGCAAATCCAAAGCATCAATATCGTGTATCCCAATGTGGAGAACATGATTATAGTGCCCAATCACAAAAAGAATGGAAATTATTACTAGAATCCAAGTTTGACTCATTTGATAGACAAACTTTGATTATAAGGAAAGAAGTGGAAAGAAAACCTTTTCTTGCCAAGCCAAAGTGTCAATATCATGCATCCCAATGAGTAGAACATGATTGTAGTGCCCATAAAAAAAGGAATGGAGATTATTATGAGTATCTTAGTTTGTCTCATTTAACATATAAGCTTTAATTATAAGGAAAATAAGGGAAAAAAGCTGTACTTGCCAAATCAAAGCATCAATATCATGTACCACAAGGAGGAGAACATGATTGTAGTGCCCATAACAAAAAATGGAGATTATTACGAGCATCCAAGTTTGTCTCATTTCACGGATAAACTTTGATTGTAAGGAAAATGGTGGAAAGAAAAGTTGTTCTTGCAAATCCAAAACATCAATATCGTGTATCCCAATATGGAGAACATGGTTTTAGTGCCTAATCACAAAAGAAATGGAGATTATTACGAGAATCCAAGTTTGCCTCATTTCATGAATAAACTTTGATTATACTGAAAATGGTAGAAAGAAAAGTTTTTCTCTACAAATTCAAAGCTTTAATAGCGTGTATCCCAATGTGGAGAACATGATTGCAATGCCCAATCGCAAAAGGAATAGGATTATTACCAGAATCCAAGTTTTACTCATTTCATGAATGAACATTGATTATGAGGAAAACAGTGGGAAGAAAAGCTTTTCTTGCTAAACCAAAGCTGGAATATCATGTATCCCAATGTGCAAAACTTAGTTGTAGTGCCCAATCTCAAAAAGAGCGAAGATTATTACGAGAATCCAAGTTTCTCTTATTTCACGGATGAACTTTGATTATAAGGAAAATGTTGTAAAGAAAGCATTTATTGCGAAAACAAATAATCAATATCATGTATCCCAAAGAGGAGGACATGATTGTAGTGCACAATAACAAAAAGAAAAGAGATTATTATGAGTATCCAAGTTTGTCTTATTTCACAAATGAACTTTGATTATAAGGGAAATAGTCAAAAGAAAAAATTTTCTTGCAAATCTGAAGCATCAATATTGTGTATCCCATTGCGGAGAACATGATTGGAGTGCCCAGTCACAAAAAGAATGGACATTATTACGAGTATCAAATTTTGTCTTATTTCACCAATAAACTTTGATTATAAGGAAAATGGTGGAAAGAAAAGTTTTTCTTGCAAATCCAAAGCATCAATATCTTGTGTCCCAATGTGGAGAACATGATTATAGTGCCCAATCACAAAAAGAATAAAGATTATTATAAGAATCTAACTTTGATTCATTTCATGGATGAACTTTGATTATTAGGAAAATGGTGGAAAGAAAAGCTTTTCTTGCCAAATCAATACATCAATATAGTGTATCCCAATGCGGAGAAAATGGTTGTAGTGCCCAATCATAAAAGAAATGGAGATTATTACGAGAATCAAAGTTTGTCTCATTTCACGGATGAACTTTGACTATAAGGAAAGTGGTGGAAAGAAAATCTTTTCTTGCCAAACTAATGCATCAATATCATGTATCTGAATGAGGAGAACATGATTGTAGTGCCCATAACAAAAAGAATGGAGATTATTAAAAGTATCCAAGTTTGTTTCATGGATGAACTTTAATTATAAGGAAAATGGAGGAAAAAAAGCTTTTCTTGCAAATCCAAAGCATCAATATCGTTTACCCTAATATGGAAAACATGATTGTAAGGCCCAATCACAAAAAGAATGGAAATTATTAAGAGAATCCAAGTTTGACTCATTTGAATATAAGGAAAATGGATAAACTTTGATTTTAAGGAAAATGGTGGAAAGAAAACCTTTCCTTGCCAAACCAAAGCATCAATATCATGTATCTAAATGAGGTGAACATGATTATAGTACCACTAACAAAAAGAAGGGAGATTATTACAAGTATATAAATTTATGTCAATTCATCGATGAACTTTGATTATAGGAAAAATTAAGGAAATAATAGCTTTTCTTGCAAATCCAAAGCATCAATATCATGTATCCATATATGGAGAACATGGTTGTAGTGCCCAATCATAGAAAGAGTGGAGATTATTATGAGAATCCAAGTTTGTCTCATTTCATGGATGAACATTGATTATAAGGAAAATAGTGGAAAAAAAGCCTTTCTAGCCAAGCCAATGCATCAATATCGTGTATCTGAATAAGGGGAACATGATTGTAGTGCCCATAACAAAAAGAATGGAGATAATTACGAGTATCCAACTTTGTCTCATTTCATGGATGAACTTTGATTATAGGAAAAATGGTGGAAAGAACAGATTTTCTTGCAAATCCAAAGCATAAATATTGTGTATCCGAATGTGAAGAAAATGGTTGCAGTGCCCAATCACAAAAAAGGATGGAGATTATTATGAGATTCTAAGTTTGGCTCATTTGATGGAAAAACTTTGATTATAAGGAAAATAGTGGAAAGAAAAGCTTTTCTTGCTAAACCAATGCTTTAATATCGTGTATCCGAATGAGGGGAACATGATTGTAGTGTCCGTAACAAAAAGAATGGAGAGTACAAGTTTTCAAGTTTGTCTCATTTCATGGATGAACTTTAATTATAAGGAAAATTGAGAAAAAAAGGCTTTTCTTGCAAATACAAAGCATCAATATCATTTACCCTAATGTGGAGAACATGATTGTAGGGCCTAATCACAAAAAGAATCCAAGTTTGACTTATTTGAATATAAAGAAAATGGACAAACATTGATTATAAGGAAAATAGTGGAAAGAAAACCTTATCTTGCCAAACCAAAGCATCAATATCTTGTATCCAAATGAGCTGAAATGAATGTAGTACCATTAACAAAAAGAATCAAGATTATTACATGTATCCAAGTTTATATTATTTCATGGATGAACTTTGATTATAGGAAAAATGGTGGAAAGAATAGCTTTGCTTGCAAATCAAAAGCATCAATATCATGTATCAAAATGTGGAGAACATAGTTGTAGTGCCCAATGACAGAAAGAGTGGGGATTATTATGAGAATCCAAGTTTGTCTCATTTCATGGATTAACTTTGATTATAAGGAAAATGGTGGAATTAAAAGTTTTTCTAGCCAAAACAATGCATCAATATCATGTATCCGAATAAGGAGAACATGATTGCAGTGCCCATAACAAAAAGAATGGAGATTATTATGAGTATTCAAATTTATCCCATTTCATGGATGAACTTTGATTATAGGGAAAATGGTGAAAAGAACATCTTTTCTTACAAATCCAAAGCATCAATATCATGTATCCAAATGTGGAAAACATGGTTGTAGTGCCCAATCACAAAAAGAATGGAGATTATTATGAGATTCCAGGTTTAGCTCATTTGATGGATAAACTTTGATTATAAAGAAAATGATGGAAAGTAAAACTTTTCTTGCCAAACCAGTGCTTCAATATTGTGCATCCGAATGAGGAGAACATGATTGTAGTACCCATAACAAAAAGAATAGAGATTATTATGAGTATCCAAGTTTGTCTCATTTCATGCATAGAACTTTAATTATAAGGAAAATGGAAGAAAAAAAGCTTTTGATGCAAATCCAAAGCATCAATATCATGTATCGCAATGTGGAAAACATGATTAAAGTGCCCAATCACAGAAAGAATAGAGATTATTACGAGAATCTAAAATTGTCTTATTTCACGGATGAACTTTGATTGTAAGGAAAATGGTGGAAAAAATAACTTTTCTTGCAAATCCAAAGTGTCAAAATTGTGTATCTGAATATGGAGAACATGGTTGTAGTGCCCAATCATAAAAAGAATGGAGATTATTACGAGCCTCCAAGTTTGACTCATTTGATTGACAAACTTTGACTATAAGGAAAATGATGGAAAGAAAACATTTTCTTGCCAAACTAAAGCATCAGTATCGTGTATCCCAATGCGGAGAACATGATTGTAGTGCCCATAACAAAGAGAATGGAGATTATTACAAGTATCCATGTTTGTCTCATTTCACAGATAAACTTTAATTATAAGGAAAATGCTGAAAAGAAAAGCTTTTGTTGCCAAATTAAAGCAGCAATATCATATATCCCAATGAGGAGAACACGATTATAGTGCCTATAACAAATGGAATGGAGATTGTAATGAGTATCTAAGTTTGTCTCTTTTCACTGATGAACTTGAATTCTAAGGAAAATAATGGAAAGAAAAGCTTTTCTTGCCAAACCAATGCATCAATATTGTGTACCCGAATGAGGAGAACATGATCATAGTGCCTATGACAAAAAGAATGGAGATTATTACGAGTATCCAAGTTTGTCTCATTCATGAGTGAACTTTAATTATAAGAAAAATGGAGGAAAAAAAGCTTTTCTTGGAAATTCAAAGCATCAATATCATTTATTCCAATGTATAAAACATGATTCTAGTGCCCAATCACAAAAATAATGGAGATTATTACGAAAATCCAAGTTTGACTCATTTGATGGACAAACTTTGACTACCAAGGAAAATGTTGGAAAGAAAATGTTTTCTTGCCAGACCAAAGTATCAATATTGTGTATCCAAATGAGGCGAGCATGATTGTAGTGCCGCTTACAACAAGAAAGAGATTATTGCAAGTATCCAAGTTTGTATCATTTCATGGATGAACTTTGATTATAGGGAAAATGCCAGAAAGAACATCTTTTCTTGCGAATCCAAGGCATTAATATCATGTATCCGAATATGGAGAACATGATTATAGTGCCTAATCACAAAAAGGATAGAGTTTATTACAAGAATCCATGATTGACTCATTTGATAGACAAACTTTGATTTTAAGGAAAATCATAGAAATAACAACTTTTCTTGCAAGTCTAAAGCATGAATATAGTGTATCGCAATGAGGAGAACATGGTTGTAGTGCCTATAACAAAAAAATAGAGGTTATTATGGGTATCCAAGTTTGTCTCATTTCACGAATTTACTTTAATTATAAGAAAACCGGTGGAAAGAAAAGCTTTTTGCAAAATCAAAGCATCAATATCATGTATCCCAATAAGGAGGACATGATTGTAGTGCCCATAACAAAAAGAATGGAGATTATATTGAGTATCCAAGTTTGTCTCATTTCACGAATATACTTCAATTATAAAGAAAATGGTTGAAAGAAAAGCATTTCTTGGCAAACCAAAGCATCAATATCATGTATCTCAATAAGGTGAACATGATTATACTGCCACTAACAAAATGTCCATGGATAAACTTCGATTATAAGGGAAATGGTGGAAAAGAAAAGCTTTTCTTGCAAATCCAAAGCATCAATATCATGTATCCAACTGTGGAGAACATGATTATAGTGTCCAATCACAAAAAGAATCGAGATTATTACGAGAATCCAAGTTTGTCTCATTTCACGAATGAATTTTGATTATAAGGAAAATGGTGGAAAGAATAGCTTTTCTTACAAATCTAAAGCATCAATATCGTGTATCCGAATATGGAGAACATGATTGTAGTGCCCAATAATAAAAAAATGGAGAATATTATGGGAATCCAATTTTGACTCATTTGATAGACAAACTTTGATGATAAGGAAAATGGTGGGAAAAAAAACCTTTTCTTGCTAAACAAATGCATCAATATCGTATATCCCAATGAGGAGAACATGATTGTAGTGCCCATAACAAAAAGAATGGAGATTATTATGAGTATCGTTGTTTGTCTCATTTCACAGATGAACTTTAACCATAAAGAAAATGGTGGAAAGAAAAACTTTTCTTGCCAAATCAAAGCATCAATATCATGTATCCCAATAACAAGAACATGATTGCAGTGCCCATAACAAAAAGAATGGAGAATGTTACAAGTATCCACGTTTATCTATTTCACGGATGAACTTTGATTATAAGGAAAATCGAGGAAAAAAAAGTTCTTCTTGCAAATCCAAAGTATTAATATCATGTATCCCAAGGTGGAGAACATGGTTTTAGCACCCACTCACAAAAGTAATGGAGGTTATTATAAGAATCCAAGTTTGTCTTATTTCACAGATGAACTTTGTTTGTAAGGAAAGTGGTGGAAAGAATAGCTTTTCTTGCAAATCCAAAGCTTCAATATCGTGTATCCCAATGTGGAGAACATGAATGTAGTGCCTGTTGACATTCCACGTGCTCGACCTTTATGAACTTCGGACAATTCGAAGGGCCAAAGCACGCTCGACTAAAAAATATATTGATGTTTGACATGAAAGAGTGAAGGACCGTTGGATGAATCGCTTATCTGACTAGTCTTGGATGTGGCCATAAATTTGGAGTCGCCACCAATCATTTTAAGTTAGCCATGACTAGATGCCTATTAAAAATAATAACAAAGATTCGTTGTTTTGGGTTTAGGAGTTGGTTACGTGTGGGAAGGGATTGGCACCCCTACAATGCCCAAAAATTGGTACCATCTAACTATATCTTACTTGAATCTTGATTTTCTCGATTCCATTTTATCATTATTTAAATATAATTCCCTCTAATGCATGAAATTTTGTAAAGGTATGAGTCTGCGTTTTAATGAAAATTTTATCACTTATGCACCTCGAAATGGTGAGAAATGTAGGATTTTTTTAACGAAAATGATCTCCGGATGGGTTTTAAAAAAAAAATATTTCATGTCTGGCACCGGTACCATCTAACTACATCTTAGTTGAATCTTGATCTTCTTAGTTCTATTTTTATCATTATTTAAATATAATTCCCTTTAATGCATGAAATTTTGTAAGGATACGAGTCTGGGTTTTAATGAAAATTTTATCACCTATGCGCCTCAGAGAGGTAAGAAACATAGGGTTTTTTTTAACGAAAATGATCTCCGGATGGGTTTTAAAAAAATAAATATTTCATGTCTGGCACTGGAGAGGTATTGACATGAGATATCTTTTTGTGATTTTGAAAATGATTTTTAAAGCATGAATACCCGAGGCCCCTACAAAAGGAAATGTATTAGTAAGGTGGAAAAGAAAACAATAAATATATCCACACAAAATACATGAAAAGGAGGGACGATTGAAATGTTTCTTGTTTGATTGTTAATGAATAATCGACATGACAATATTGAGATTTAGTTAGATCCAGTGGAAATTTGAGGGGAAAAAGTTTCGATGACTTGGGGATGTCCCGAAGAAAAAAGTTTGGATTTTATAAGGAATGTGGGAGCGGGATTAGAGCATCCCCTCAGAAGAATGGGGTTGGAGTATCCCCATGAAAATTTGATGTCATTTTAAGGTAAAAGTGGGGTTAGAGCATCCCCTCAAATAAGTGAGGTTGGAGTATCCCTAAAAACTAAAATTTGATGTCATTTTGAGGTAAAAGAAGGGTTGGAGTATCCCCTCAGAGAAGCAAGGTTGGAGTATTCCTGAACTTTTAAGGTAAAAGCAAGGTTGGAGTATCCCCTCCGAGAAGTGGGGTTGGAATGTCCCTGAAAATAAAAATCATCGACATTAAGAGAAATAGGTCATATTTTCAAAAATAGGGAATCTTTAAAAATAGGGAGGCAAAGGTTTGGCTAAGATGTTCCTCTTTTTGTTTAGCCTTGCTCCGAGTCTAAAGGGATTAGAATACAAGAAGGAGCAGAGTAAATCATGAGGTGTTCGAATGCCTCAATATAACATTTCAGAAATCAGGTTAGGAATAAAGGACAACATCATGTCATTTCTTTTTCTAAATTTATTTTGAGCTTATCCAAAGGTCTCAGGGGATAAACAAGGCACCATTGGAAAGGTAACTCGATGAGGATTAATGTAAAAATATTCCAAAAATCCTAGAACATTACTTTCTAGGCATAATTAATTTTTAAATTTTAACCTGTCTCGACACTAGCAGCATGTACAAGGTAAAGGTATGATGGATTTTGAAAAATAATTTTGGATTCATCCAGAACTATTAAAATGCGAATAATACCTTTTCGAAAAGGGAATTTCATGAACTCCATGGGAAAAATATTCAAGGGATTCAAAAATGTTATTTGTGAGGCCAAAATAGCCTAAACAGTAAGCTGCTCATTGGATATAGGGGTTCCAAATAGCGAGGATTTGAAAAATCATAACTATTTCATCCGAGATAATCTGAAGGTAAATAAGACATCGTTGGAACGGTAATTCGAAACCCTTCAAGGGAAAATGCCAACATATTCTGCATAAATCATTTTTTATTTTTTAAATTATTTTTCAAGACCAAGCTACTATGCTGCCAGAACAAAATAGGGGAGGTGTTTGGTATTTTGGTTTTTCTTTGGGTTGAGCTCGGGCCATGGACGTTCAAACATTCATAACCAAGATGAAAGGCTGACATGGGTGTCACAAGTTCATTCCACAATCTGGAAGTAGTCTGGGATGATAGAATAACCAATTCACCATCCCACTATGAGGGTGGTTGGCTAAGGACCAAGGGTTCACATTTTTAAACTAAAAGGCTTTATTTCTTTTTTGAAAAAAAAATAGTACTCTTATACTCATTCTTCCATGAATCTAGAACTAAATGCTTGTTTTTCCGCTAAGGTTGGAAAACCAACTTCATAAAAATTCTCCATGTATGGGTGATAACATGTGCTTAACTTGGGGATATTTTTGAAATCTTGTTTTCTAGCACTCAAGCATGCATCTCAAGACAAGCAAAGTACCACAAAACAATGCAAAATATGGAGGACATATATGCACAAGCAAAGATGACATTCTTCATAGAAAAGATGGAAAAAATGCATGGAGATGATAGATAGATGCATAAACATACTTATGATGTTTAAAAAAAAGTTTGCTAAAAAAAAGGCACTTTTAATTCATGGTGCCTATCAAGCTTCTGAGATATGCATGAGCATACTTATGTCATGTTAAGATGCATTTTTTAAACATGAGATAAAGATATGAATATGGAAGGAACATAGCAAGAAGTACATGGACAAAGGCTATTATGGTGATGAAAATGCAAACGAGAATGCTTAGTCAACCAAACAGCATAAAGTCACTAAGAAAAATATCAAGATCCTTAACTACCATAACCAAAGCCACAAAAAATTCATGGGACTCCTAAGGTGGCCATAAAAGCGTAAAAAGGGTTTAATAAGATTATGTTAATGACAAAACAAAAACTATAAAGATCAAGGTAGAGGAGATATACCAAAAAAACTTGAACTTCCCTCTTTCATGAAGTAGTATCTATAGGTTTACTTTTTTCCTTCTCCTGGCTATTATTTAGCAAGAAAAAGATGAAAGGATGTAGCTTTTTGGTGGTATGGTTGATGGTAAGGCTTTTTAAGGATCAAAACATGTGGAAAGTTGGGTTCTCAAAGGTTTTCAGGGTGGATTAGGGTAGCTATGGGAATAGAGGTTGGTTATAGGTGAAAGGCAATGGAACAGTGTTTTGGTGAGCTTTTGGAGCTGGAGTTGCTGGAGGATTTGTGGGGATGGGTGAAGAGTTTTTCTAAGATTGCTGGATAGCATTTTTTTTATAGCTGAGAGAGTTTTTTTTTTGAGATAGTTGGTTCCCTTTTTTTTGGTTTAGCCCCTTCTTTTAGAGGACAATTCTAAGGGCTTTTTTGGATTTTTTTTCTTCTGCACCAGGGCATATATCTAGCTACCATGTCTAGTTGACTCCCTTCTTATTGGTTCTGCCATGCTGAGCAAGTAGGTAGAAAGGCTGTGAAAGCTTACAAGCTAGAGATATTCATGCCATCCTTTTACACCTATATTTTTATGAAAGTGACCTTTGTCATTAATTGTTTGGACTCCAAAAAATTGTTAGAATCTATTAATGAATCCATAGTTGAGGTTTGCAATGTTATATGATAGTTCCTTGGTGCAAAAACATGTTTAAATCAGGTTTTTGAAGGCTGAAAATGGCTCGAACTAGGCAAAAATGTCTTGGTGTATCAATACAAAACATGTTGTATTGATACACAAGCTACATTTTACTCCTGAGTATTGATAAATAAGTTGTGTATCGATACTAAAAGCAAAAACTGTTTTTAGTCTTGAGACTCGAGACTTAGAGGCCAGTAAAAACACTTCATGGATTTGTATCGATACTTATGCTTGTGTATCGATACATTTTGCCAAAAATAACAACTTCAACTACTGCCAAGGTCTGTATCGATATTAACATGCAAGGTATCGATACCACACCTTGGGTATCGATAGTAAACCCTCTTGTATTAATACTACACAAGGAAATTCAAAATTTTGGTAACGTGAAAGCCTTATGATAGTTTTTAAGCACCCATATGACCTGCACAACCTTAGCTTCCTTGAGTTGTCTTATCTTAGTCACAAAAAGAGGAAAATTGGCTCGCCTACTCACTTGAATAACTTCGATGACACCCCGAAAATGACCTTTGATGCCTTGTTCTTGCATTTTTCTTTAAAGCGATCCATAGGCATTTTAAAAAAAAAAAAGCTTTTGGTGCATTGATTATAAGGAAAATGGTGGAAAGAAAACCTTTTCTTGTCAACCCAAAGCATCAATATCATGATCCAAATGAGGTGAACATGATTGTCATGCCATTGACAAAAAGAATGGACATTATTACAAGTATCCAAGTTTGTCTCATTTCATGGATAAACTTTAATTATGAGGAAAATGGTGGAAAAAAAAGCTTTTCTTGCAAATCCAAAGCATCATTATCGTGTATCCCAATGTGGAGAACATGATTGTAATGCCCAAAACAAAAAGAATGAAGATTATTATAAGCATCCAAGTTTGTCTTAATTGAAGGATAAACTTTAATCATAAGGAAAATGGTGGAAAGAAAAGCTTTTCTTTCCAAATCAAAGCATCAATATCATGTATCCCGATGAGGTGAACATGACTGTAGTGCGAATAACAAAAAGAATAGAGATTATTACTATTCTTATAAATCCAAAGCATTAATATCGTGCATCCTAAGGTAAAGAACATGGTTGTAGTGACCATAACAAAAAGAATGGAGATTATTACGAGAATCTAAGTTTGTCTCATTTCACAGATGAATTTTGATTATAAGGAAAATGGTGTAAAGAAAACCTATTCTTGCCAACCTAAAGCATCAATATTGTGTATCCAAATAAGGTGAACATGATTGTAGAGTCGCTAACAAAAAGAATGAAGATTATTACAAGTATCCAAGTTTGTATCATTTCATGGATGAACTTTTGTTATAAGGAAAATGATAGAAAGAACAGCTTTTCTTGCAAATCCAAAGCATCAATATCGTGTATCTTAATGTGGAGAACATGATTGCATTGCATAATCACAAAAAGAATGGAGATTATTACGAGAATATAAGTTTGTCTCATTTTACGGATGAACTTTGATTTAAAGGAAAATGGTGGAAAGAAAAGCTTTTCTTGCCAAACCAATGCATCAATATTGTGTATCCGAATGAGGATAACATGATTGTAGTGCCCATAACAAAAACAATGGAGATTATTACTAGTATCCTAATTTATTTCATTTCACGGATGAACATTAATTATAAGGAAAATGGTGGAAAAAAGGCTTTTCTTGGAAATCCAAAGCATCAATATCGTGTTACCCAATATGGAGAACATGATTGTAGTGCCCAAAATAAAAAGAATGGATATTATTATAAGCTCTCAAGTTTGTCTCATTTCATGGGTGAACTTTAATCATAAGGAAAATGGTGAAAAGAAAAGCATTTCTTGCCAAATCAAAGCATGTATATCGTGTATCCTAATAAGGTGAACATGATTGTAGTGCCAATAGCAAAAAGAGTAGAGATTATTACAAGTATCTAAATTTGTATCATTTCATGGATGAACATTGATTATAAAGAAATGCTAGAGAGAAAAGTTCTTCTTGCCAATCCAAAGCATCAATATTGTATATCCCAATGTAGAGAACATGATTGTGGTGCCAAATCACAAAAAGAATGGAAATTATTACGAGAATCCCAGTTTGTCTCATTTCACGGATGAACTTTGATTATAAGGGAAAAGGTGGAAAAACTAGCTTTTCTTGCAAATCCAAAACATCAATATCATGTATCCGAATTTGGGAACATGATTGTAGTGCCTGATCACAAAAAGAATGGAGAATATTATGAGAATCCAAGTTTAACTCATTTGATGGATAAACTTTGATTATAAGGAAAATGGTGGAAAGAAAACCTTTACTTGCCGAACCAAAGCATCAACATCATGTATCCTAATGTGGAGAACATGATTGTAGTGCCCATAACAAAAAGAATAGAGATTATTACGAGTATCCAAGTTTGTCTCATTTCACGGATGAACTTTGATTATAAGGAAAATGGTGGAAAGAAAAGCTTTTCTTGCCAAACCAAAGCATCAATATCGTGTATCCTAATGTGGAGAACATGATTCTAGTGCCCAATCACAAAATGAATGGAGATTATTAGGAGCATCCAAGGTTGCCTTATTGCATGGATGAACTTTAATCATAAGGAAAATGGTGGAAAAAAAGCTTTTCTTGCAAATCTAAAGCATCAATATTATGTATCCCAATGTGGAGAACATGATTGTAGTGCCCAAAACAAAAAGAATAAAGATTATTATGAGCATCCAAGTTTGTCTCATTTCACGAATGAACTTTAATCGTAAGGAAAATGGTGGAAAGAAAAACTTTTCTTGCCAAATCAAAACATTAATATCGTGTATCGCAATGAGGTGAACATGATTGTAGTGCCAATAACAAAAAGAATAGAGATTATTACAAGTACCTAAATTTGTATCATTTCATGGATGAACTTTGATTAGAAGGAAATGTTAGGAAGAAAAGCTTTTCTTGCAAATCCAAAACATCAATATCGTGTATCCCAATATGAAGAACATGATTGTCATGCCCAATCACAAAAAGAATTGACATTATTACGAGAATCCAAGTTTGTCTCAGTTCACAGATGAACTTTGATTATAAGGAAAATGGTGGAAATAATAGCTTTTTTTGCAAATCCAAAGCATCAATATCGTGTATCCGAATGTGGAGAACATAATTGTAGTGCTCAATCACAAAAAGAATGGAAAATAATATGAGAATCAAAGTTTGACTCATTTGATTGAAAAACTTTGATTATAAGGAAAATGGTGAAAAGAAAACCTTTTCTTGCCAAACCAAAGTATCAATATCGTGTATCCCAATGTAGAGAACATGATTGTAGTGCCTATAACAAAAAGAATGGAGATTATTATGAGTATCCTGGTTTGTCTTATTTCACGATGAACTTTGATTATAAGGAAAATGGTGGAAAGAAAAGCTTTTCTTGCTAAATCAAAGCATTAATATCATGTATCCCAATAAGGAGAACATGATTGCCGTGCCCATAACAAAAAGAACGGAGATTATTATAAGTATCCAAGTTTGTCTCGTTTCATGAATAAACTTTGATTATAAGGAAAACGTTGGAAAAGAAAAGTTGTTCTTGCAAATCCAAAGCATCAATATCTATATCCCAAGGTGGAGAACATGGTTTTAGTGCCTAATCACAATAGAAATGCAGATTATTATGAAAATCTAAGTTTGTCTCATTTCACAAACAAACTTTGATTATAAGGAAAATGGTAGAAAGAATAGCTTTTCTTGCAAATCCAAAGCGTTAATATCATGTATCTAATTGTGGGGAGCATGATTGTAGTGCCCAATCACCAAAAAAGTGGAGATTATTATGAGAATCCATGTTTGACTCATTTCATGAATAAACTTTAATTGTGAGGAAAATGGGGGGAAGAAAAGCTTTTCTTGCCAAACCAAAGCTTCAAATCATGTATCTTAATGTGTAAAACATGATTGTATTGCGCAATAACAAAAAGAAAAGAGATTGTTATAAGTATCCAAATTTGTCTCATTGCACGAATGAACTTTAACTATAAAGAAAATGGTGGAAAGAAATGTTTTTCTTGCAAATCCAAAAAATCAATATCGTGTATCCTAAGGTGGAGAACATGGTTTTAGTGCCCATCACAAAAGAAACAGAGATTATTACGGGAATCTAAGTTTGTCTCATTTCACGGATGAACTTCAGTTATAAGAAGAATGAGGGAAAGAACAACTTTTCTTATGAATACAAAGCATCAATATCGTGTATCCAAGTGAGGAGAACATGATTATAGTGCCCATAACAAAAAGAATAGAGATTATTACGAGCATCCAAGTTTGTCTCATTTCACGGATGAACTTTAATAATGAGGAAAATGGTGGAAAAAAAGCTTTTCTTGCAAATCTAAAGCATCAATATTGTGTATCCCAATATGGAGAACATGATTGTAGTGCCCAAAACAAAAAGAATGGAGATTATTATGAGCATCCAAGTTTGTCTTGTTTCATAAATGAACTTTAATCATAAAGAAAATGGTGGAAAGAAAAGCTTTTCTTGCCAAATGAAAGTATCAATATCGTGTATCCCAATGAGGTCAACATGATTGCAGTGCCAATACCAAAA
>JBBYHL010164154.1:8357-26552 GCA_038381835.1 Adansonia madagascariensis | reverse complement strand
TCCACGTTCCTTCTAAAATCTAAATTTTTTCCTCGAGACATCCCTGAGTCATCAAAACTTTTTTCCTTCAAATTTCCACTGAATCTGACTAAGACTCAACATTGTCATCTTAGTTATTCATTAATAATCGAAGATAATTATGAGAAACATTTCGATTATCCCTTCTTTTCATGTATTTTGTGTGGATTTATTTATTGTTTTCTTTTCCACCTTACTAATACATTTCATTTTATAGGGACCTCGGGCATTCATGCTTTAAAAATCATTTTCAAAATCACAAAACGATATCTCATGTCGTTATATCTCTAGTGCCAGATATAAAACATTTGTTTTTTTTTAATAAACCCATCTAGAGATCATTTTCATTAAAAAAACCCCTATGTTTCTCACCTCTCTGAGGCGTATAGGTGTGATAAAATTTTCATTAAAACCCAGACTCATATCTTTAAAAAATTTTCTGCATTAGAGGGAATTATATTTAAATAATGATAAGAATGGAATCGAGGAAACTGAGATTCAAGTAAGATATAGTTAGATGGTATCGATTTTCGGGCATCGCAGGGGTGCTAATCCTTCCCCACATGTAACCAACTCCTGAACCCAAAATAATGAATCTCTAGTATTATTTTCAATAGGCATCTGGTCATGCCTAACCTAAAATGATCGGTGGTAACTCCAAGTTTATGGCCACTTCGTGGTGGCCATCCAAGACTAGTCGGATAAGCGATTCGTTTAACAATCTTTTACTCCTTCATGTCTAACATCATCATATTTTTTAAGTCGAGCATGCTTTGGCCCTTCGAATCATTTGAAGTTTATAAAGGTCGGGCACATGGAACGTCAAAAATTGAGATTTATAATTAAATATTAGTTGAAACTAAATTAATTGAAAACTATAACTAACACATGATTAAATTAGGCCTAACTCTCTAATCATCCCTAGTGGAGTCACTAAGCTATCGCAACATAGCTAGGACGTAAATCTTAAATGTGCTAAACTTAAAAAGCGAGCGAATCCGTCATTCATATATATTTATTATTTTTCATGTTTAGGGAATGGGTCATCAAGATGAATTGCTTACTCAACTTAGCCTTAAATATGATCCCCAAATGACCACTTATCTGAGAGTCCCCACCAATCTATTTCAGCTAGGTGAGATTGATCACCCACCAAGGTTCATGTTTTGAGGGTTACAAAACCCTTGCAAATAGACTTTAAAATCTGTGTGAATACCAAAGATCATGTTAAAGGTTTCAGGAGTCATCATGAGTAATGATCGATCTCTCTCATGATGCCAGAAAATAGATATCTCTTAATCACATGTTAATTTAAATTTTGATCATTATTTGGTTTGGATATCTAATGTTTAATTAAAATGCTCATATTCCAAATAAAATTCCTTAAACTAAATTTATTGTTTTATTTGAGAAAATCAAGTTTTATTTTAAGAAGGATATACCATTATTAAAATAATTTGTAAAACCTCTCTTATATGTTGGGAGACATTTCATGTACTACTTTAACTTGGAGACATTGCTTGGATTTTTGGAAAAGACCAATTTTATTAGAAAATGACCAAACTTGTCTTAAAACTTGGACTCAATCAAAGAAACTAAAATGTCATTTGAAGTGCAACTTTGACATAGAAGTATGTCGGTAACCTAAAGGATTCATTTTTAAGGTAAATTACTGAAATGCCTCTAAGGTATACGTTCGATGTGCAAGGATCCCAATAACCTTAGAGGACTCGATGAAATCATGAAATGACCAACCTATCCCTAAAGCATACCTTTGACATGAAAGTATTTAGGTGACTTTAAATAACTCATTCTAAGGTCAGTTACCCTTAAGGTACACCATCGACGTGAAAGTATCTTGGTAACCCTAAAAGACTCGATAATGATATGGAATGACAAATATACCCTAAATGGGTAAATTAGATGGCAAATATGACTTAAAATGAAAAAATTGCCAATAGGTCCATAAAACTTTTTAAAATTACACTTTGACCCCAAAATTGCCTAAAATGCTAAAAATATTCCTATAGCACGCTAAATGCCCTAAAAGGGTAATTTGATGTTAAAATGCCTTAGTTAACCCTAAAATGCAAGATACTTACTAAATGAACCTTAAACTTTTTAGTCTCTCAAATTAGTTCCTAAATGACTTAAAATGCCAAATAAACACCAAAACTCATCAAAAACAAATGGAAAATTTATTTAATAGTCATCAAATCATTCGGCTTAACTCCTATGGTGTAAAACAATTTTTGGCTATTAGAAAATAGCCTTCTAATTTAAAATTATGAAAAGACCCCTAATAGATTAAAAATGTAAGAAATAAATTTAAATAAATTTAACATGCAAGAAAAATATTCTTAAGGAGACATGGAACAATTGGCTAAGCATGGAAGGCCTTCGAAAAAATTCATTTAATTTTGCAATTTGGTCTATATAATTTCTAAAATCACCAATGATTCAAAATATTAAAAAAATACAAAAGAACTTTATGCCAATCATCCAAGGTAAGGAAATACCTTTCTAAGGCCTTAAAAATTTTGGGAAAATTAATTTCTAGACCCCTAAACTTCAACCATTGCTAAAATACCCCTAACGCCTTTGAAATCACAAGGGAAAATTGTCAAATAGTCCCTCTAGCCAATTTAAGAAATCATCGAAAAAAATTTTCTTTTATAAGTCCAGGCATGTATGGTCTTAAAAAAAAATTAAATTTATGCTATTGGACATATTTATGTGGGCTCTATATTTTCACTTGCTTCAAAATTCACCATTAATTTGTATCCAAATAATGAAATTAAGAATGATGATTATGTAGCATGAAATTGAATTAAGTGTATACAAATAACATGAGATACATGGCAAAACTTCACAGCTAAATTTCATGATCATTAAAGCAACATGAAACATGCAACATAATATGAACATGAAATTCAAGCATGCAACTTTTGAAAATAGAAATCATGGACACTATAACAAAAAAGTTCAAAACTAAGCATGCATGAGCAATAAACTCATTAATACTAAGATTATCACCAATTCATACAAACATAATTAAAAACATCCAAACTTTCAAAACATAATTTTTTTTGGACATTAAATCCAAATGAGAAAAATCAAGAAACTTGGTCATTGCCCCAAAGTTTGGCCATGGCAAAAACTAATCTCCTAAATAAATCAGGATCATGAAACTCTCAAAAATGGAAGAAGAGAATGAAGAATGAAACATGTGAAGAAATTAAAGCATGAAAATTCAAATTTTCTTTGGAAAAAAATTCTTTAAGAAAACTTTGAAAATCTTTTTTTCTTCTAAAATGGTTAAAGAACCAAATGAAAGAAATCCTCCCTTATTTATAGCAGAGGACCATTCGGCTAAGGCATGAAAAATAGCCTTGGCCGAATGGTTGGAGCCATTTTGGCTTCAATAAAAGTAGTAGTAGTAGTAATAGTAGTAGCAATAGTAATAATAATAATAATAATAATAATAATAATTTAATTTTTCTATTTTATTTCTAACACATCCCATGGTTTAAGGAGATATCCTACAACATAGCCATACTTCATGTAAGAGATCTACTAATTTTATCCCTCATTGATTGACAAATTTAAGTTTTATTTTTATTTAATTTTTGTTTTGAATGGAGAAAATCTCAACACATAAAAAGATAAAATTTGACCTAATGGTACTAAATTAATTTAACCAGTCAAAAAACAATCTAATGGCTACGAATGTGTTGACAAATTCAACCTTAATTTTGATTGGTTGGAAAAATTTTGATAAGTCAAATTTTGAATAAAAATGCCACATGTACATATATATTTTATTAGTTACAAATAAATAACATTTGATCCAATGGCTATCTACACAATTGACTTAGTCAAAAATTGATCTAATGGTTGATAATATGTTAACTTTGATTGGTTAAAAAAGGTAGGATATGCCACATGGATTTTTCTTGGATGGAGAATTACTACATGATACCTAATTAGAACAATTCTCATATCAAAATTGGAGCTTTAAAATTCTATGCTTAAATTTCAAGAATGAAATGGTTAATAAAAATTTACATAATCAAAGTGAGTGACAATCAAATTAAAATAATTTTATAAAAATTCTAAAATAATTAAATGAAATTGTCATGAAGAAAAAATTTTTAATTCCAAAACTTCATTTTAAAAAAAAAGGTAATAATGATAAGAAAATCTACTCATGGAGTCCCAATAAAAATTCACATGAAATAATTCAATTAAAAGGACTAAAGTGTGAAGAATGAAAATTGAATTAAAAATTAGATATGATGAAATTCAATTAAGAATTGTAGACACTTGATTTCGTCCAAGTCCTTTTTCCAATTGTCTCAAATATCCTAGATTAAGGACTTAGCAACCATCTTGGTCAAGGGTGACATCCTCTAGATGAACTAGATTTTTTAAGACCTTTTTACTCATACCTAAATGGCAGCATGTGCACGTGATGGAAAAAAATGCTATTTTGAGCCATAGTTTCGAATATAAGAATAAATATTCAAGACAAAAATTGTTTTTGAATATTTTCTTAGGAAATTCTGCAAATCCATTTTGTGGTGTTATCATGGTCAAATTTTTCATTTTTAAGAATTTTTCCAGAATTTTTCATAAAACTTAGGAAATTAACCATCGTATAATTTTACTGTTACTAGTGTGGTATTTATGCCAATATACACCCTAAAACAAAAAATATTCAAGAAAAATTTAAATTATCCTTTTTTACCACAAGATATCTAGTCCTCAATTAATTTTAATATTTGAAAACACCACGACTGTTATGCTCATAAAATTTTTCTCGATAAAAATTATTTTAAATTTTAGATTTTCATTTTATTATTTTCATAAATTAATATTTTAATTAATATATTGAATAAATTTATTTTTATAAAATTTGAACATATTTTTAGAATTTTCACATTTTCAAGATACAGAGTTTTCTACTCCGTAAATTATTTTGATAAGATTTTTTTAAGTTTATATTTTTTAAAATTCTTCAAATATTATTGTAAATTAATATTAAATTAATTTTCAAAAATTCAATTTATTTTATGAGTTTTGCATTTTTTTACGTAAAATAATTTTTCACGGTAAAGGTTTTTCTTGCGAAATTTCACGAATTTAGAATTTTATTGGTTTTTTCTTGAACATTAAAATTGATTTTTTATTAGATTAAATTAAATTGATCATATGAAATTTTATTTCAAATACATAATTTTTAATTTTTGTAATTTAATCCTTCTAATTAGTTTTTATTATATAAATTTACATAATATATTAAAATATCATCTAAAATATTTTAAAGCTTGATGATGTCATGGATGACATGATTCATAAAATGAAAAAATTAATTATTTTAAATCAAATCAAAATCAAATTAATAATTACAAAAATAAAAAATAAATAAAAAAGAAATTAAAATTAGAAAATCCTAGAACATTTTGGCCAAGGGCTTTTATTTCAGCCCTTGGCCAAATCCTTCCCCATTAAATAGGGGAAGGTTGTTTCAAAATGAAGCTTTGGTACTTTGGCATGACAAAAACACTAAAAAAATATAAATCAACAAATTTTCTTTAAGTTTCTAAGGCTTTAAATGTATATTTCTTTTAAAATCTTTCATTTTTGTTGATTTCATCTTTGATTCCTTTTTCTAATGAGTTTTATGATTGCCTGAGCTCATGGATTACATTTCATGTTGAAAGGCTAAGCATGAAAACCATGATTCAAGTTTATGGATTTTTTTGAAATATTTGATTTTTATTAGATTTGTCTTAGTTTTCATCATGATAATTTATATTTGTTAGTAAAAATGATATATATTTTTTATATGGATGTTTTGTGATATTTGTGTTGGCATTTTTCAAGTTAACATGTTGAAAATATGTTGATATATTTATTTTATGATTCTATTTTTTGTATCTAAGCTTGGTTATGTGTATATGTTTTGTTATTCATGGTGTATGTTGAGAAAATAAATTATTTTCTATTGTTAATAAATGGTGGCTGAAACTTATAGTGAATTTTGTTTAATTTATTTTGTTGTTTTTATGTTGATTTTGATTATTTTGTGATTACTTGGAATTTATAAGACTAAGAAATAATAAATAAATAAATAAATAATTCTTTAATATTTTTACAAGCTTTGGAAAGGTAGTTCCAAGCTTGATTTTATGTATATGTGCATAGTTTAGTGAAAATCTTGTTAATTTTGATGTTTTCTAGTTATTAGATATATAAGGACTAAATTGTAAAATATTGACTTTTTTTAAGGCTATTCTTCCTTGGTCGAAAGTCTTAGGTGCCTTTAAGGAAGTGTTTAATGCATTTCTAAACATGTTTTATGCATTTTCAATTATTTAAGAACTATTTTGCAAATATAGGAAATTCAGGGACTAATTTATAAAGACTGGAAATTGTTTTCAAAGTCATGGATGCTTGGCCGAACATGTATTGTGATTTTTGGTGTAATTTCTATGATTTCTGTGATGTGTTTGATGTTTATTTATGATTTCTTTTCACTATGTAGGGATTAAATTGAAACAAATGGAAAAGTTTTAAGTTCATTAGGAAAAATCATTTATCAGGGGTGTTTTGATCATTTTGAAATAATTCTAACATTTCTTCATTTTTCCAAAGGTGTGTAGAAAATATTATAATTTTTTGTATCCTTCTGGTTTTCCATTAATGTTTAAAACACAATTTTGAAAAGTTTAAGGGCTTAACTGCATATTTTCCATTTTAAGTCATCTTTGATATTTTAATTTTCATATTTAAGGTGAAATGATTATTTCTTATCCTTTTAGAGCCCTTACAATGCTTTCATGTCAAAGGTATAGCTTAAAGTCATTTTAATAATTCTCCCTAGAACTGAGTCCTAGGTAGTCACTAGGATGCTTTCATGCCAAAAGTGTACATTTAGGAGAGGTTCACTTTTTGGTGATCATTTTAGAGTCCTTAGGATTACCAACATACTTTTATGTTGAAGGTATACCTTAGGGGTATTTTGTTAATTTCATTAGAATCGAGTCTGAAGTAATCACTAGGATGCTTTTCTGCCAAATGTGTGCATTTAGGGATAGGTTTTTTCATTTTAGATTATTTTCGAGTCTTTCAGGGTTACTAAGATACTTTTATATCGAAGGTATACTTAAAAGCATTTTCATAATATTGTATTAGAGCTAAATCCTATGTGATTACCGGGATACTTTCATATCGAAAGCACACATTAGGGATAGGTTCATCATGTTTGACCGTTTTCGGGTCTTAAGATATTCTATAATATTTTTAATAAAATCATAATTTTGTTTTTAGAAAATTAAGGCAATATCTCCAAGTTAAAATAATACATGAAATTTCTCTTAGAATATGAGAGGGGTTTTACGGCTTATTTTAACAGCGAGATATCATTTTCAGAGTGAAAATCAGGATTTTTCATAAATTTCAAAAATATAAAACCTTTTTATATTCCACCAAATTTTTAGCGGAATACAAAAGATATTTTGATTTTTAAAATTTTTTGTATTACACCGGCTCTCCAATGGGGTAAAAAAGAGAATGATAAAAACTTTCGTGTTCTTTAATAATTCTCCAGAAGGGTGTGAAAGTTATTTTGATTTTCATAAATATTAAAAACCCCACTTTCTCACATAGAGTAATAAATTTGTTTCATAAAATATTATATATGGGAATTATAATTAAATATTAAGTATTGAAATTGAATGAAAATTAAAATTTATGTTAATACATGATTAATAAGGTACCAATTACTAGGCATCATGAGAAACTCAGTCCCTTCTTGTGATTGTAATCGATTCTTGAATCCTTTTAAACAATCTCTGGTATGATTGTGGACCTTGAAGTTAGTATTCTACGGTTTCATAACCCTTGAAATACAAACTCTGATAGGTGACTAATCTCACCTAGTAAATAGATTGGTGGGGACTCCAAATAAATAGTCTTTTCATAATAACTATTTAGACTTAAGTCAAGTGAGCGATTCATCTTGACAACTTAGTCCCCAAACATGAAAAATAAAAAATAATAAAATTATAGTGATATGACCCTTAAAAATAAAATAATAGTGATATATAGATACATAGGAACAAGGGATACATCTGCCATTTAAGTCGAGCTAGTTAGGATTCATATTTGGGTCATGTTGCAACAGTTTGGCGACTCTACTGGGGACAATTAGAAAGTCAGGCCTATAGTTAATTACGTGATAACTAAATTGTGATGAATTTGACTTTAATCAATATTTAATTATAATTCCTAGAATTTCTAAAGACAAAAAAAAAATTTAGTTTGTACTATTCTATGTTTGAGTTTCTCTTAGGGATTTAGGATTAAAGGGTCTTTGTTTTAATGATATGTAACAAGAAAGGTTTGTTTATCCCTTTGCACCCACTGAGCATGTATGTAGTAGTTTTTCTTTTAAATCTCTAAAAGGGGTATAGGGTACCTAATATTTTAAGTAGAGGTGAAGTAGCTTTGCTTTTTGAGGTGTTAGCCTCTGTTTGGGCCAGTAAAAAGCCTAGCAGGTGTAAATCCCTATGTTTGCCTGAGGTGTTAGTCTCATCATGAGCATGGAAGAAACTCCCACTCGAATTGAATCATTTCCATCATAAACCCATGATGGGTAAAGATAGGGTACCTCATTAATCTGTTTTGAGCTCGAAGAGCAATTCGAGAACCAATTTAGAGGTCTAACCTAAAGCTTATATAATGAACCTTATCGATGCCCTAGTTAAAACCATACCTGATTTTAGACATCACCATAAATTAAGGAATGTGAAGGGATAAATGTACCATTTTCTCTATATTCTCTTTTATTTGATTATTTATGTTTATTGAGACAATTTATCGCTGTATTATTCCTTGTTAAATTTTATTATTTTTTAGATTTATTATTTCATATGGATACTAACTTATATACACCTTTTCTTTTCTAGGTGCATTTCTTGTTTGCATATAGGTATGCTTGCTTTAAATTACAACTTGAACTTAGTTCACCTTTCATTAGACTTCATGGTTAAATGAGTACACATAGTGGTTGTCTCCAAAACATTCAAAATAGTTCATGATGAGTCCAAGTTGAATCAAAAGGAACATAAGGATTGTGTACCAAAAGATTTCATGTCAGAATTTCCAAGGATCACATACCTAGATTTTTATCAGAATAATTTATTAAAATTGGCTGTGATATAGGATCATTGGGGTAATGCAAAATAAACTAATTCGTAGAAAGGACAAATT
The DNA here is from genome assembly GCA_038381835.1 of Adansonia madagascariensis. Classification (NCBI taxonomy): domain Eukaryota; kingdom Viridiplantae; phylum Streptophyta; class Magnoliopsida; order Malvales; family Malvaceae; genus Adansonia; species Adansonia madagascariensis. Next base: position 17,255 of record JBBYHL010164154.1, on the reverse strand, counting down.
GCTCTGGTACTCAAAATATAGATGGATGAATAACTAGTCTATGCTTTAATATAATTCTAGGATTCTCATATTGGTGTTTCTCATTTTAATCAACATGACTTGACTCCAACTATAGAAGAAATCACAACTTTACTTGGTTAGGGCCTTTAAAGACGAGACCTATTTATTGCAAGGAATACAACATAGCAAGTTTTCAAAAGAACTTGGGGCAAATTGTTAACTTAGATTGAGTAAAAAGGGAATATTAGTATTATTTCATAGCAATTTCTATAAAAATATATTAGACTACATTTAGACAAGGAAGAGCCTTTCGATGCATTTACTTTAGCTGTATATGGCTTAATTTTCTTCCCAAGGATACTAAAACATGTTGAAATGATTGTGACAAATCTTTTTGACCGGTTGCAGAAACATATGCATCAAACCACAACCATTTTAGCTAAAATAATTTGAGCACTCAATGGATGTTGAAAAATAGGTTGGGGTAGATTTTTTAGGAGTGCATTGTTAGTCTATGCTTTAATAGAATTCTAGGATTCTCATATCAGTGTTTCTCATTTAATCAACATGGCATGACTCCAACTATAAAAGAAATTACAACTTTACTTGGGTAAGGCCTTTTGGAGATGAGACCCATTTGTTGCAAGGAATGCAATCCAGCAAGTTTTCAAATGAACTTAGGGCAAATTGTTAACTTAGACTGAGTAAAAAGGGAATACTAGTATTATCTCATACAATTTTAATGAGAATTTATCAAACTACATTTAGACAAGGAGGAGGCTTTTGATGCATTTACTTTAGCTATACGTGGCTTAATTTTCTTCCTAAGGATAGTCGGATATGTCGAAGCAGCTGTGACAGATCTTTTTGACTAGTTACAGAAAAATATGCATCAAGCCACAACCATTTTAGCTAAAATAATTTAAGCACTCAATGGATGTTGAAAAATAGTTTGGACCATTTTTTTAGGAGTGCATTATAATTCTGTGCTTTATTAGAATTCTAGGATTCTCATATCAATGTTTCTCATTTGATCAACATGACATGACTCTAACTATAGAAGAAATCATAACTTTACTTGGGTTGGGGCCTTTAGAGACAAGACCCATGTAATGCAAGGAATGCAACCCAGCAAGTTTTCAAAAGAACTTAGATTGAGTATAAACAGAATACTAGTATTATCTAGTAACAATTTCTGTGAGAATATATCAAACTACATTCAGACAAGGAAAAGGCTTTCGATGTATTTACTTTAGCTATACATGGCTTAATTTTCTTCCCAAGGATACTTGGACATGTCGAAGCAAACGTGACAGATCTTTTTGACCGGTTGCAAAAAAATATGCATCACTCCACAGCCATTTTAGCTAAAATAATTTGAGCACTCAATGGATGTTGAAAAACAGGTTGGGGTAGATTTTTGGGAGTGTATTGTTACTATATATTAAGGCTTGATGTCATCTTTGGGTGAAAATGCCGATAAGGTCAAGCCCTACTTTTGTCATTATGTTCTTGTCCAAGAATTCATCAAGAAATGGCCTAAGTCAGGAACTAAGAATTAATGGCTTGGAATGTTTAAGAATTTAGCTTGTAAGGATATAACGTGGAGAACCCCTTGGTTATCACCAAAACATTTTATGTATCGGTGTGGTCATCTATTCTTTATGCCTTTGCTTGGTCCATGGGGCACTGTGGGATATGCACAGCAGTTGGTTCGACGATAATACTAGTCTCAACATTTCATCCCCATGACTTTTGGTTTAGCCAATGTGGATTTAAAGTACCATGGTGAAGGTCATAGAAAGTTACTTTAATCGAATACCTTACGTTAGAGGGAAAGATATGAGTCAGGGTTATGTGCTTATACAAACCAGACTACTCTTGGATTTGATGATTAGAGAAGTATCCAAAGCTGCAACATGATTATCCTGGGTATAGATAGAGTCAGTTCTTGGGTATCTATCCAACCAAAGCACCTATGCTTTTTGAAGTTGATTGAATAAAAGAGAAAGTGATGAGAGATTAGAAAAACTTGCATGCTGAAAACCTGGCTCTTCAAGAAAAAATTATGCATTTAAAGATGAAGATGAAGGATAAAGAAAAAGATGGAAAAAATTATAATTTGATCAAGCAAGACAAGTTTAAGCAAAACAAAATATGAAGCTTGCCAACATATCTAGAAGCTTAAGTGGAACCATTAGTAGAATGAATGAAGAAATACCTAAGCTTCATAAAGAGTTAAAAGTGTGGAAAGCCAAGGCTTTAGAAAGAAAAGCTCGTATAGCCATTTTTAAATATGAACGAGGGTGCAAATTGATACTCTAATTCAGGTAAAGAGATCTATAAAAAGAAATGGCAACTTTGGGCCACCCTTGGTGAATAACAAAAAAGAGTATCCCGATTACTTCAAGAAAAAGGAATCCTTGTAGTGACAGTTGAGGAAATAAGGCAAGTACTATACCAGCAAGAGAATGATATTGATGCTTGGGCTTAAGCTTATCAGAAATGAATGTATATTGGAATGATAAACTATGGCGGGTTGAGGATGAATGTGAAAAATGGAAAATTAATTCTATTGGTCGACAGTTTTGCATTGATTATCTCATGAAATAGATTCACTCAACAGTGATTCAAACCAGAAAGATGGTGGATAAAATGCAAGTCTTAAAGAGTGATGTTAATTCAGTTGGGGAATATAGGCCTATTGTACTTAAATTTCTAGAATGAGCTCAATAATAGTATGACCAAGTTAAGACTTTTCTTGGATATAATCCAATACGTCTAATAATATGTAAACCTTTAAAAAGTTAATGAAAATTTATGAGTTCAAAATCTTTTGCTAAAGAAAATGTTCTTACAAATTGCTTTCATACATTCATATCATACATATATACATATTCATAAATTCATTGACAAATACAAACTTAATTTAACAAAATTTAGAATTTTCCCTTTAAAAGTTTTAACATTCAAACTCAGAGAGGCTAATCGAACAACCACCCACTAATCATTATTATACTCAATCCGCAGCAAAAATAGCCAAAGACCAATTAGCAAGATTGGAAAGACTGAAAGAAAGTCTACATCAATCTCAAAAGGCTATGATTAAAAGGAAAGCAAAATTGCAAGTGCAAATCAAGTGCAAATCACAAGATTAATAAAGTTCCTTATGACAAAAGAGTCAGCTTGCCAACACCTAGAAGGTACTAGTGGCATTCTTACCGAGACATCCGGGTGGTGTAGCCTAAAACACCACTAGTAAATGCTCAAGAAACACAAACACCAAATAACTAGAATCTACAACAAAATGTTCCTAGAGTTACAATGCCCCAGTCATTGTTATTAACCTTTACGCTCTTTCACAAGAGGCAGATACAAGAGCTACAACCATACGATAAGAGTCAACAACTCTTGCCCTTGATAAGGAAGAAAAACATAAGCAGAAAAGCAAAAAGCCAATCAAAGTAGAAATTAAAAAGGAAAAATTATATAGCTCTTTGAAAGTAGACTTAAGGCTATAGGAAAAGTTAAGCTTTATACTAGTATAGATGCTGAGGACCACAGTTTGGTGCTAGATTTAGTCTTTACCCTAAAATATGATGCCAAAATTCAAAAAATATAAGGACACCACTTCTTCTTAAGCCCATATCAAAATGTTTATTTGAAAGATGGTCGGATATTCACATAACAATAAGCATCTTATCTATTGTTTTCAGGAAAGTTTGTCAGGGTCAACATTAAACTAGTGTAACAGTTTGAGTCATATTCAATGGTAGTCTGATCTATCCAACGCATTTTTGTAGTGATACAAATACATGGCTGAGTGGGTATTAGATAAGCTAACTCTTCAGAATATAGAGAAAAACCCATAGGATCCTTTAAAGAATGCTCAAAGATGGAGGGATATGGTCTCTTAAGTGCAACCCCTATTAATTGAAAAGGAAACTACAATGTTGTTTGTAAGTACCTTACATTTTCCTTACTATAACCTAGCTAGAGGGAAGGCAACTAAGAATTTCTCTGACCTTGTTATCTCTAGGGTAATGATTGAAGCTACTATAAAAGTTAGGAAGATTGTGACCAGTGAATCATCTACTACAAAGAAGACTAGACCTAACAAAAAGAAGGTAAAAGCTTCCTCCATCAATTGTGCTAGCCAGCCATTCTGTTAGGAGCTTCTCCTTTCTTATAGAAACTAAGGATAACAATCCTAAAATATTTATTCTTTAAATGCATCCTAAGCTCTTATTTCATCAACACAATAAACCACCACCTCAAATCCCCTTTAAAACCAAACAAGGCCCAATCCTAATAAACTAACCCAAAGAACCAATTAGCCTATATCTCCTTATGAGTTTTTTCCTTATTATAAAAAAATATTTGATAAACTTCTTAAGACTCATTAGTAGCTCCACTTTTTACCAAACCATACTAGGGCAACCTTTTTAGTTGGTATAACCTAAATACTCAATGCGAATATCATGCAGTAATAGGTTATTCAATTGAAAATTACCTTGCTTTTAGGAAAAAGGTCTAGAATATTCTTGAAAAATGTGCTTTTAAATTTGACAATGCCTAAGGACCCAATGTTACAGCAAATCTTCTACCTAATCATTCTGAAGCCGGAGTTAATGCCCTGCTCGCTAAGAAAGAGTGAACATTAAAGAAAAATGTCTTAGAGGTTAGGACCTCAATGGAAAAAGTTTGGGCAATTTTAACTGAAGGTCGAATCCTTAGTCAAAATCATAAATATAGAGATTGCCAATCATATTTTAGCCTAAACTTTTACAAATTTCACGCAATCCAAAGGCATAATTTATAGAGTTGCTTAATTTTTTAACTGCAATTCAAAAAATGATAATACCGAGGAAATTAAAGTTTATGTAAAGCTGTTTGAGAGAAAGAAAAGATAGTTAATATGATTGGTGAAGGGCCATTATAGTCATCCTATGGTGTTGGTTTCCCCTTGTTATTTATTGTAATCAATCAAGGCTTATACCTCCCAAAAATGAAACTATTCCAAAGCTCATTAGTCAGATTCTAGCACCTTTTCCCTATAAGCATAACAAATAGGTGCCATGGATATATGATGCTGAGGTAGCAACTATAGAAGCTTTGGCAAGTCAATTAGCAAGTTATATAACCCAAAGTGGTCACATTTATGGCCTAGAAACCAGTAAATCTATTACCAAAACCAAGACAAAGGGACAAATATTTGAGAAGGCTGCAGCCACTAAAAATATGCTTATAGAAATTTAGAAATCCATTAAAGAGAAAAAACTGCTGAATTTTTTATAGAAGTTTATAAAACATAGTGAGTACAATATTATGAGCAATTAAAACAATAGCCAAAAAAGTTTCTTTAACTTTGCTGCTTAGTTCAGAGACACACTGAAATGCTCTACTAAAAGTGCTCAATCAAGCTAATGTTTCGTAAGATATTTCGATCAGTAAGTTGGATCACCTAATGACTAATATTGTTACTAACAATTTCATCTATTTTAGCAATGATGAAATTCTACAAAAGGAACTACCTCTACAAGAGCTCTTTATATAATCACTCATTGTAATAGGACCATACTACTTAAGGTACTTATTGATAATATGTTAGATTTGAATGTGATGCCATTGATTACTTTATCCCATTTACCAGTTGATGCTAGCCAGATAAAGCATAGTTAAATGGTGGTCAAAAATTTTGGTGGAATAAAAAGATAAATTAAAAAAACCATTTCAATTAAATTGAATATTGGTCCATGTCCCTTTGGAATTAAGTATCATGGATTGGAAATCATCCTTGCATACAATTGTCTGCTAGGATAACCTAGATTTACTTTGCCAATGCTATACCACCATTCCTTTATCAGAAATTCAAATTCATTATGGATGATAAATTAGTTTACATATGTAAGGAGGAGGATATAATTGCCATAGCTTTGAATGAAGTGTCATATGTTGAAGTAAATGCCAAAGCAGAAGAGTGCTCATTTAGAGCATTTGAAATTACTAATGCTACATTCGTTATAGAAGGTTCTCCACTCATAAAGCCCTGACTTTCTAAAAGCACTTGCATAGGCTTGAAACTTATAGTGATGAAAGGTTCTTAACTAGGAAAAGGGTTTAGAAAATATTTATAAGGGATAAGTCAATCTATTCAAGTGATCAATAAAAAAAACAAGTATTGGTTGGGCTTTAAACCCGAATGGAATCAAAAGGAAAAGTAAAAAAAATAGAGCTAAAGAAAAAAACTTGAGTCAAGATTCAGCTTTTTACCCTTCCTTAAAAGAAATTTTCTATTATAGAAGGGTTATTAATCCAACAACTTAAGGAAAAGAAATGAAAGATGATGTGATAGAGACCATTCCAACTTCTAAAAATTTTCAAGTAAATGTTATCGAACCAAGTGATGAAAAGTCGAAAAATGACTATGGAATCCATCCCTACCTTCATGGATATGTCCAAAAGAATTGGACTGTTATTGAGAAAATTATAGTATCTAGGCTCAATCCAAAGTAATTCTAAAAACTCCACCTATTTGTTTTAGCCTAAAACATACGACGATCTTTTTGTAATGGACTTAAAAATGTCATATCATCATTTTTAGATATGAAATGCTCATATATATTCAATCTTTTTTATACGTATATTCTTCTTTTTTGTTTACATATACATACATGAATTGCCTATTTTTTTGTTGGCCAATTCTTGTTTTCTTTTCACTTTTATAGATCTCTTGATAAAAAAAAGTGGATGATCTCATTTAGGATTCAAAGGTCGACTTTAAATGGTTTATTTGCTTGAACGAGGATAATCTAGAAGAAGATGTTGATGATTACACTCTGCCGCCTGATTTGATTAAATTGATTGAGCAAGAAAATAAGTGAATAACGCTTCAAAAGGAACCCATAGAATTTATAAACTTAAGGGATGATAATAACAGAAAAGAGGTCAGAATAGGAACTATTATCACGCCCACCACTAAAAAAGGCCTGATAAGTTTATTTAAGGAGTTTTATGATGTCATTGCATGGTCATATTAGGATATGTCGAGTTTAGATCTAGAAATATTGCTTCATAAATTAACTTTAAAAATAGAATGCAAGCTGGTTCAACAAAAGTTAAGAAGGATGAAGCCCAAAATGTTGTTGAAAATTAAAGAAGAGGTGAAGAAATAGTTTGATGCTGAATTTATTAAAGTAGTAAATACCTAGAATAGGTTGCTAATATTGTTTTGGTTCCTAAAAAAGATGGAAAAGTCAGAATATGTGTGGATTATTAAGACTTAAATCGAACAACTCTAAAAGATAATTTTTCTTTCCCTCATTAGCACAATGGTTGATACACTACAAAAAAATATTTTTTATGGATGGATTTTTTGGTTATAGTCAGATTAAAATGGCATACGAAGACATGGAAAAAACCACATTTGTCACAATTTAGGGTACTTTTTGGTATAAAGTGATGCGTTCAGGTTAAAAATGTTGGGGCAACTTATCAAAGGGCAATAGTCACTTTATTCCATAATATGATGCATAAAAAGGTTGAAGCATACATGGATGATATGATTGCCAAGTCACCACAAGAGAATAGGCATGCCATAGATTTACAAAAATTGTTTAAAAAACTAAGAAAATATGAATTAAAGTTAAATCTGGCAAAATGTACTTTTGGTGCAAGGTTAGTAAAGTTATTAGGCTTCATGATAAGTGAAAAGGAGATTAACATTGATCCTGATAAAATTAGAGCCATTCAGGAGTTACCCCCTCTACGGACTCAAAAAGAAATGAAAAGTTTACTTGGGAGATTAAATTACATTGCCCATTTCATTTCCCAACTTACAAATAAATGTGATCCAATTTTTTAGCTTCTTAGGAAACACAATCCAAGAGAATGGGATAAAAATCCCCAAATGGCATTTAAAAAAAAAATAAACAATCTCTAGCAAATCCTCTAATTCTAGTACCGCTAATTCTGGGTTGCCCTTTCATATTTTATTTCACGGTATTTGAGAGGTCAATTGGATGTGTGCTAAGGCAACATGATACGACAAAAGAAAGCATAATTTATTATCTTAGTAAGAAATTTTTGGAATATGATGTAAATTATTCCCAAATAAAGAAAATGTATTGTGCCTTAGTTTGGACTGCTAAAAGGGTCAGGCAATATATGCTATATCACACTACATGGTTTATCACAAAGATAGATCTGATCAAGTATCTTTTTGAAGCACTAGTATTATCTAGAAGAATTACGAGATGGCAAATCTTATTATCAGAATATGATATAGTTTATATGATCCAAAAAAGCTATTAAAGGAAGTGCCATTGCTAAGTTCTTAGCAAGCTAGGCCCTTGATGATTATCAGCCTTTAGATTTTGATTTTCCTGATGAAAATTTGATGAATATCTCTATTGAAATGGAAAGTGATCAGTTAAAGGAACCAATATCAGAGATGTACTTCGGTGTTGCCTTAAATGCTTTAGGCCATAGAATTAGGGCAATCTTAATATCTCTACAAGAAGACTATTATCCTTTTACTACTAAGTTAGTTTTTGATGCACAAATAACGTGGAAAAATATGAAGCATGGGTTATGAGGCTTCATGCAGTTATTGAAAAAAATGTTTGAGTGTTGAAGTCTATAAAGATTCAACTCGGTAATTTATCAATTACATGGGGAATGAGAAACTTGAGATTTAAGGATCGCACTATATAAAATGTTAATTCTTGAACTCTTAAAAAAGTTTAAGAAAGTGGATTTCATTCGTTTGCCTTAAGATGAGAGTCAAATGAAAGATGTTCTAGCCACTTTTGTCTCGATGTTTAAACTAAATGAAAAAAAAAAGTAATCTCAATCTAGATGAGCTTATATGAATCTCCTGCACAGTGTCATAAAGTT
>JBBYHL010164047.1:0-30070 GCA_038381835.1 Adansonia madagascariensis | reverse complement strand
TCATTATTTTGATAGCTCTTGCTCATGCATTTTATGCCATATCCATGCATCTTGTTATCCTTAATCCATGTATGAATTATTAGCCTAACACATTTCAAGAACATTTATACAGCTTGCATGAATCATTGTTATTTTTAGCATCCATAATATTTTCTTGTCAAAATGCATAACACTTTCTTTGTCTAGACCATTGGTACAATTAGCATCCCCATTCATGTTATGTGCCATCCTCTTATATGTTTGTTGTCTTCCCCTTGTCAAAATGTTTGTTTGATGGCTGTCAAATTTAATTTTTAAAACCTCCCTAAGCCAAGCATGTTAACCTCAACCAATGAGGATTAGCATGGACTTAGCATTTTTCTTAAAGTTAGCAAAAAAATTTTAGAGAAAATTAATTTTTCCAGATCTAGAATCTTGGTTAAACGGGCTCAAATCTTTTGATTTTGCAACGAAAATGGACTTACACTTGTTCCCAAAATATTCGTGCCCTGTTTTTAAGTCAAAACCTTGAGTAATATGATCAATGGGCTATTTCATCATCCCAAAATCCTCTGGGGCTGTGGAAATAAGTTTATGATGCTCATGCCACTCTTTCCCTCTTTAAACCTATAAACATAAAAAAATAAGAAATATCCTCTGCTTTATTTTGTCCCCTATTGGTAGCAGCACTGCTACAAACTGAAAAATCATCTAAAAATCCTGAATAATTTTTCATGAATTTTATAATTTTTTTCTGAAAGTGTGTCAAAATACCTTTAAAACAAGGTCTTGTTCATCCCTTAATCAGTCCGGATGAAAGAGTTATGATTTTTCAAAGCTAAACTATCTGGAATCCCTAGAGTTAAAAAAGTGCATTTTAATTGGGCCTTTAAAACCCACTAAACATTTTTTCCAAAATTTTCAAGCATTTTTCTTAAAATTTTCGTGAAATTCCCTTGCCAAAAAGGTATTATATGCAACTTTTTTATACCAAAGGAATTCGAAATGATTTTTCAAATTTTGATGCACCTTGACCTTTGTATGCTTTGCTAGTAGCATAATCAATCCAAATTTGAAAATTTATTTCCCCGAAAAATGACTTTTTTGGGATATTGGGAACATTTTTAGATTGACCCTTGTTAAGTTAGCTCTCTTGCGGTATCTTGTCTACCCTCTAAAGCCTTTAAACCAATCAGAATAAATTTGAAAAGTGGCATCGAGCGATGCTGTCCCTTGTTCTCGATCACGGTCAAAATTAAGTTATTTCCCTGAATTTAGTCTCGAGCATTCGAATGTCTCTGTATCACCCTGATCAGACTCGAGAACATGCATTGACCTCCCATAGGCTCGTATCAAGGCATAAACATATTTTACATCTTTACCATCTTCATTCATAATAATTTTTTTTGCCAAAAGTTGTCAAAATGCTTGCACATTTTCTAAATCACAGTTTTATCAACTTTAATTTCTCCAACCGCGACCTTCCGAGGGGATACTCCAACTCCGTTCTTTAAATTTGTTAAGATCTAAAAAAAATAATCTTTCTTCATTAAAAGTATTCCTCATCCATGACAATACTCCAACCCTATCTTTTCGAAGGGATACTCCAACCTCGTCTTTCAACTATAATTAAATTACTCCTTCTCGGATTTCCATGAATACGTCAAACAAACCTCGTTTAATCAAAAAACCAAAATGCATCTCAAAATTTATCGATTCGATTATTCCTAGATAATTGATGCCAATTTCGAGATAAATTCCAACTGTCCATCCATTTTCTTTATCATGTATTAAATAATCCATGTCATGTTACTTCATTTATTGCCTTACTAACATGATTTTTTTTGTGATGATTTTTGTATTCATGTTTTCCAATCATTTCAAATAAAACTAAGGATAATATTTCATGTGGGTATCTCTCCAGCGCCTAAAGTGGAATATTCCATTTTTCAAAGTAAAATCCAGAGGTTATTTTATTGAAAATCTCTATATTCCTCATCTCTTTAGGGTGTATATTAGATTAAATCTTCTTATCAAAACTTAGATTTGTATTTCTATAAGATTCAAGCATTAAAAGGGATTATATTGAAATAATGATGAGTTAAAATCAAAAAAATCGAAACTAAGATAAGATATAGCTAGTAAGGTACTAATTTTGGGCATCATAAAAAGGTTATACCTCATCATGCATAACCAACTCCCGAACCAAACGGTGAATCTTCGCATTAAGTAGACCACAAGATTGATGTTTTGAGTTTCGTAACTCAAAACATAGGTTTCAATAGGCAGCCGATCATGCCTAGCCCAAAATGATCAGTGGCAACTCCAAGCGTTGGCCATTTTGTGATGGTCACCTGAAACTAATAAGATAAGTGACTAGTCTTATGGACCCCCTCACTATGTCATAAGTGGAGAATCTGTACTTTCTCATTCTCATCACGTCATGAAGGAAAAGTCACGATCAAGAAGATATTCCAAGTCATAAAAATATTTTAAGTCATACGCACCCATAGATCCACAAGGATCCACCCTGAGGCATGTTGAAACATTTTATGATGCCCAATCATGACAAGAACGATGATTACTACAGGAATCCATGTTTGTCTTTTTTGATGCACGAGCATTTTTCAAAGGAAAATGGAGGAAAGAAAAGTTTTTTTGCAAAATGAAAGCATCAATATCACTTATGGCAACAAGGAGAACGTGTTTATGGTGCCCAATCATGAAAAGTGTGGAGACTATTACAAGAATCTATGTTTGCCCCTTTTGATGGAGAAACTTTGTCAAAGGTAATTAGAGTGAAGAAAAGCTTGCTTGCAAAATTAAAGCATTAGTATCATGTATTCCTACGATGGAAATATGTCTATGGTGCCCAATCATGAAAAGAACAAAAATTGTTACAAGAATCTATGTTTGTCTTTTTTGACAGACGAACCTCATTCCAAATGTAAATGGAGGAAAGAAAGGCTTTTCTTATGAAACCAAAGCATCAATAACGCGTATGGCAAGAGAAGAATGTGTTTATGATGCCTAATTATGAAAAGATTGAAGATTGTTGCAGGAATCCATGTTTACTATTTTTGACGGATTAACATTAATACGAAGGAAAAATAGAGGAAAGAAAATTTTTTCTTACAAAACCAAAGCATGAATATCGTGTATGGCAATAAGGAGAATGTTTTTACGGTGCCCAATCATTAAAAGAGTGAAAATTATTACAAAAATCTATCTTTGCCTCTTTTGATAGATGAACCTTGATTCTAAGGAAAATGGAGGAAAGAAAGACTTTCCTTGCAAAATCAAAGCGTTATAAGGAAAATATGTTTATGATGCCCAATCATGAAAAGAACGATGATTGTTACAAGAATCCATGTTTGCCTCTTTTGATGCACGAACATTGTTTCAAAGGAAAATAAAGGGAAAAAAAGTTTTTCTTGCAAATTCAAAGCGTCAATATCACTTACGATAATAAGTAGAATGTGTTTACAGTGCCCAATCATGAAAAAAGTGGAAACTATTACAAGAATCTATGTTTGCCCCTTTTGATTGATGAACTTTGTTTCAAAGGTAACTGGATTAATAAAAAGCTTTTTTTGCAAAATTAAAGCATTAATATCATGTATCCCTAAGAGGAAAATGTGTTTATGATGCCTAATCATGAAAAAAACAAAGATTGTTACAAGAATCCATGTTTGTCTCTTTTGACAAATGAACCTCATTTCAAAGGAAAATGGAGGAAATAAAATCTTTTCTTGCAAAACCAAAGCATCAATAATGCGTATGGCAATAAGGAGAATGTGTTTATGATGCCCAATCATGATGTTATAAGAATCCATGTTTGTCGCTTTTGACGGATGAACATTGATATGAAAGAAAATGGAGGAAAGAAAATTTTTTCATACAAAACCAAAACATGAATATCATGCATGGCAATAAAGAGAATGTTTTTATGGAGCCCAAACATGAAAAGTGTAGAGATTATTACAAGAATCTATGTTTGCCTCTTTTGATAGATGAACATTGATTCTAAGGAAAATGGTGAAAAGAAAGGCTTTTCTTGCAAAATCAAAGCCTTAGTATCATGTATCCCTGTAAGGAAAATGTGTTTATGGTGCCTAATCAGGAAAAAAACGATGATTATTACAAGAACCATGTTTGCCTATTTTGACGCACAAACATTGTTTTAAAGGAAAATAGAGGAAAGAAAAGCTTTCCTTGCAAAATCAAAGTGCTAATATTACTTACGAAAATAAGGAGAATGTGTTTACGGTGCCGAATCATGAAAAGAGTAGAGACTATTAAAGAATCTATGTTTGCCCCTTTTGAAGGATGCACTTTGTTTCAAAGGTGATTAGAGTAAAGAAAAGCTTTTCTTGCAAAGTCAAAGCAATAGTATCATGTATCTCTATAAGGAAAATGTGTTTATGGTGCCCAATCATGAAAGGAACGAAGATTGTTACAAGAATCCATGTTTGTCTCCTTTGATGCACGAACCTCATTTTAAAGTTAAATGGTGGAAAGAAAAGCTTTTTTTGCAAAACCAAAGCATCAGTATCATGTATAGCAAGCAAGAGAATGTGTTTATGATGTCCAATCATGAAAAAAATGATGATTATTACAAGAATCCATGTTTACCTCTTTTGACTCATGAACATTATTTTAAAGGAAAATAGAGTAAAGAAAAGCTTTTCTTGCAAAATCAAAGCGTCAATATCACTTACAATAATAAGGAAAATATGTTTATGGTGCCCAATCACCAAAAGATTAGAGACTATTATAAGAATCTATGTTTGCCTTTTTTGACAAATAAACTTTATTTTAAACATAAATGGAGTAAAGAAAAGCTTTGCTTGTGAAATTAAAGCAGTAGTATCATGTATTATAAGAAAAATGTGTTTATAGTGCCTAATCATGAAAAGAACGAAGATTGTTATAAGAATCCATGTTTGTCTCTTTTGACGGATAAACCTTATTTCAAAGTTAAATGGGGGAAAAAAAGCTTTTCTTGCAAAACCAAAGCATCAATAACACATATGGCAAGGAAGAGAATGTCTTTACGATGCCCAATCATGAAAAGATCAAATATTGTTACAAGACTCCATGTTTGTCGATGTTGATGGAGGAACATTGATACGAAGGAAAATAGAGGAAAGAAAATTTTTTCCTGCAAAACCAAAGCATGAATATCGTGTATGGCAATAAGGAGAATGTTTTTACGGTGCCCAATCATGAAAAGATTAGAGATTATTACAAGAATCTAGTTTACCTTTTTTGACAGATGAACATTGATTCTAAGGAAAATGGAGGAAAAAAACGTTTTCCTTGCAAAATCAAAGTATTAGTATTTGTATCCCTATAAGGAAAATATATTTATGGTTACCAATCATAAAAAGAATGATACTTGTTACAAGAATCCATGTTTGCCTCTTTTGATGCACGAACACTGTTTCAAAGGAAAATAGAGGAAAGAAAAGCTTTTCTTGAAAAATCAAAGCATCAATATCACTTACGGTAATGAGGAGAACCTATTTATGGCGCCCAATCATGAAAAAAGTGGACACTAATACAAGAATATATGTTTACCCTTTCAGACAGATGAACTTTGATTCAATGGTAATTGGAGTGAAGAAAACCTTTTCATGCAAAATCAAAGCATTAGTATCATGTATCCCTATGAGAAAAATGTATTTATGGTGCCCAATGATGAAAAAAATTAAGATTGTTATAAGAATCCGTGTTTGTCCCTTTCAATAGATGAACCTCATTTCAGAGTTATTTGAAGGAAAGAATAGCTTTTCTTGCAAAACTAAAGCATCAATAATGCATATGTTAGGAGGAGAATATGCTTATGATGCGCAATCATGAAAAGATCGATGATTGTTACAAGACTCCATGTTTATCACTTTTGACGAATGAACTTTAATTCAAATGAAAATGGAAGAAAAAAATCATTTCTCACAAATCCAAAGCATGAATATCGTGTATGGTAATAAGGAGAACGTTCTTATGGTGCCCAATCATGAATAGAGTGGAGATTATTTTAAGAATCTATGTTTGCCTCTTTAGACAGATAAACCTTGGTTAATGGAGGAAAAAAGGCTTTTCTTGAGAAATCAAAGCACTAGTATCACATAACCCTATGAGGAAAAATGTGTTTATGGTGCCCAATCATGAAAAGAACGATGATTGTTACAAGAATCTATGTTTGCCTCTTTTGACGTATGAATATTATTTCAAAGGAAAATAGAGGAAAGAAAAGCTTTTCTTGCAAAATCAAAGTGTCAATATCACTTACGGCAATAAGGAGAATGTGTTTATGGTGGCTAATCATGAAAATAGTGGAGACTATTACAAGAATCTATGTTTGTCCCTTTTGATGTATGACTTTGATTTAAAGGAAATTAGAGTAAAGAAAAGCTTGTTTTGTAAAATCAAAGCATTAATATCATGTATCCCTATGAGGAAAATGTGTTTGTGGTGCTCAATCATGAAAAGAATGAAGATTGTTACAAGAATCCATGTTTGCTGGTTTTGATGGATGAACCTTGTTTCAAAGTTAAATGGAGGAAAAAAAGCTTTTCTTCTAAAACGAAAGCATCAATATCATGTATGGCAATGAGGAGAATGTGTTTATAATGCCCAATCATGAAGAGAATGATGATTGTTACAATAATCCATGTTTGCCTTTTTTGAAGGAAAATGGAGAAAGGGAAGCTTTTCTTGCAAAATCAAAGCATCAATACCTCCTAAGGCAATAAAGAGAATTTGTTTATGGTGCCCAATCATGAAAAGAGTGTAGACTATTAAAAGAATCTATGCTTGCCCCTTTTGTTGGATAAACTTTGTTTTAAAGGTAATTGGAGTAAAGAAAAGCTTTTCCTATAAAACCAAAGCATTGGAATCATGTATCCTTATAAGGGAAATGTCTTTATAGAGCCCAATCATGAAAAGAATGAAGATTGTTACAAGAATTCATGTTTGTCTCTTTTAATTGACGAACCTCATTTCAAGGTTAAATAACGAAAATAAAAGTGTTTCTTGCATAACCAAAGCATCTGTATGATGTATGGCAAGGAGGAGAGTGTGGTTATGATGCCCAATCATGAAAAGAAAGATGATTGCTACAAGAATCCATGTTTGCCTCTTTCAAACCATGAACATTGTTTCAAAGGAAAATGTACGAAAGAAGAGCTTTTCTTGCAAAATGAAAGCATTAGTATCATGTATCCCTAGCAGAAAATGTGTTTATGGTGCCCAATCATGAAAAGAATAAAGATTGGTACAAGAATCCATGTTTGTCTTTTTTGACGAATAAACCTTATTTCAAAGTTAAACAGAGGAAAAGAAAGCTTTTCTTATGAAACCAAAGCATCAATAACACGTATAGCAAGGAGGAGAATGTTTTTATAATGCCTAATCATGAAACAATCGAAGATTGTTATAAGACTCCATGTTTGCCGGTTTTGATGGATGGTCATTGATACGAAGGAAAATAGAAGAAAGAAAATCTTTTCCTACAAAACCAAAGCATGAATATCATGTATGGCAATAAGGAGAATGTTTTTATGGTGCCCATTCATGAAAAGATTAAAGATTATTACAAGAATCTAGTTTTCCTCTTTTGATAGATGAAGCTTGATTCTAAGGAAAATGGAGGAAAAAAAAGCTTTTCTTGCGAAATCAAAGCATTAGTATATGTATCCCTATGAGGAAGATGTATTTATGGTGCCCAATCATGAAAAGAATGATGGTTGTTACAAGAATCCATGTTTACCTTTTTTGACGCAATAACATTATTTTAAAGGAAAATAGAGGAAAAAAAAGCTTTTCTTGCAAAATCAAAGCATCAGTATCACTTACGGTAATAAGAAAACCTATTTATGGCACTTAATCATGAAAAGAGTGGACAAAGAGTGGACGCTAATATAATAATCTATGTTTACCCTTTTTGACGAATAAACTTTATTCCAAAGGTAATTAGAGTGAAGAAAACCTTTTCTTGCAAAATCAAAGCATTAGTATCAAGTATCGTGATAAAAAAAATTTGTTTATGGTGCCCAATCATGAAAAGAATGACGATTGTTATAAGAATCCATGTTTGTCTTTTTTTATGGACAAACATCATTTTAGAGTTAAATGGAGGAAAGAATAGCTTTTCTTGCAAAACCAAAGCATCAATAATGCATATGGCAAAGAGAAGAATGTGTTTATGATGCCCAATCATGAAAAGATCGAAGATTGTTACAAGACTCCATGTTTGTCACTTTTGACGAATGACCTTTAATTCGAAGGAAAATAGAGGAAAGAAAATCATTTCTCGCAAAACCAAAGCATGAATATCGTGTATGGCAATAAGGAGAATGTTTTTACGATGCCCAATCATGAATAGAGTGGAGATTATTACAAGAATCTATGTTTTCCTTTTTGGACAGATGAACCTTGGTTATAAGGAAAATGGAGGAAAAAAGGTTTTCCTTGCGAAATCAAAGCATTAGTATCATGTATCCCTATGAGAAAAATGTGTTTATAGTGCCCAATCATGAAAAGAACGATGATTACGAGAATCCATGTTTGCATCTTTGATGCATGAACATTGTTTCAAAGGAAAATAGAGGAAAGAAAAGCTTTTCTTGCAAAATCAAAGTGTCAATATCACTTACGGCAATAAGGTGAACGTGTTTATGGTGGCTAATCATGAAAATAGTGGAGACTATTACAAGAATCTATGTTTGCGCCTTTTGATGGATGAACATTGTTTTAAAGGAAATTGGTGTACAGAGAAGCTTTTCTTGCAAAATCAAAGCATTAGTATCATGTACCCCTATGATGAAAATGTGTTTTTAGTGCCCAATCATGAAAAAGAAATGAAGATTGTTACAAGAATTCAGGTTTGTTGCTTTTGATAGATAAACCTTGTTTCAAAGTTAAATAGAGGAAAAAAAACTTTTCTTGCAAAACCAAAGCATCAGTAGCGTATATGGCAACAAGGAGAATGTGTTTATGATGCCCAATTAAAAAAAGAATGATGATTGTTACAGTAATGCATGTTTGCCTCTTTTGACGCACAAATATTCTTTCAAAGGAAAATAAAAAAAGAGAAGCTTTTCTTGTAAAATTAAAGCATCAATATCTCTTAAGGCAATAAGGAGAATATGTTTTTGGTGCCCAATCATGAAAAGAGTGGAGAGTATTAAAAGAATCTATGTTTGCCCCTTTTGCTGGAAGAACTTTATTTCAAATGTAATTGAAGTAAATAAAAGCTTTTCCTGCAAAATCAAAGCACTAGTATCATGTTTCCCTATAAGGGAAATGTCTTTATAGTGCCCAATCAAGAAAAGAATAAAGATTGTTGCAAGAACCCTTATTTGTCTCTTTTGATGGATGAACCTCATTTCAAGGTTAAATAGAGGAATGAAAAGCTTTGCTTGCAAAATCAAAGCATCAGTATCAAGTATGGCAAGAAGGAGAATGTGTTTATGATATACAATCCTGCAAAAATGATGATTGTTACAAGAATCCATGTTTGCCTTTTTTAATGTACGAATATTGTTTTAGTGGAAAATGGAGGAAAGAAAGCTTTTCCTACAAAACCAAAGTGTCAGTATTACTTACGACAATAAGGAAAACGTGTTTATGGTGCCAAATCATGAAAGGAGTGGAGACTATTACAAGAATCTATGTTTGCCTCTTTTAACGAATTAACTTTGTTTCAAAGTTAATTGGAGTAAAGGAAAGCATTTCTTACAAAATCAAAGCATTAGTACCAATTATCCCCATGAGAAAAATGTGTTTATGGTGTCCAATCATGAAAAGAACGAGGATTGGTACAAGAATACATGTTTGTCTTTTTTGATGGATAAACCTCGTTTCAAAGTTAAATAGAGGAAAAAAAAGCTTTTCTTGCAAAACCAAAGCATCAATAATGTGTATGGCAAGGAGGAGAATGTGTTTATGATGCCCAACCATGAAAAGATCGAAGATTGTTGCAAGAATCCATGTTTATCATTTTTGATAGATGAACTTTGATTTAAAGGAAAATAGAGGAAAGAAAATCATTTCTTCCAAAACCAAAGCATGAATATCATGTATGGTAATAAGGATAATGTTTTTACGATGCCCAATCACGAATAGAGTAGAGATTATTGCAAGAATCTATGTTTGCCTCTTTTAACAGATGAACCTTGATTCTAAGGAAAATGGAGGAAAGAAAGGCTTTCCTTGTAAAATCAATGAATTAGTATCATGTATCCTGATGAGGAAAATGTGTTTACAGTGCCCAGTCATGAAAAGAATGATGATTGTTACAAGAATCCATGTTTGCCTCTTTTGACGCATGAACATTGTTTCAAGGGAAAATAGTGAAAAGAAAAGCTTTTCTTGCAAAATCAAAGAGTCAATACCACTTACAGCAATAAGAAGAACGTGTTTTTGGTGCCTAATAATGAAAAGAGTGGAGACTAATAGAAAAATCTATGTTTCCCCTTGGTGACAGATGAACTTTGTTTCAAAGGCAATTGGAGTAAAGAAATCCTTTTCTTGCAAAATCAAGGCATTAGTATCACATATCCTATGAGAAAAATGTGTTTATGGTGCCCAATCATGAAAAGAACGAAGATTGTAATAAGAATCCAACTTTGTCTATTTTGATAGATGAACCTCATTTTAAAGTTAAATAGAGGAAAGAAAAGCTTTTCTTGCTTAACCAAAGCATCAATAACATGTAGGGCAAAAAGGAGAATGTGTTTATGATGCCCAGTCATGAAAAGAACGATTATTGTTGCAAGAATCCATGTTTGCCTTTTTTGACACATGAACATTATTTCAAAGGAAAATGGAAGAAAGAAAAGCTTTTCTTGCAAAATCAAAGCATCAATATCTCTTATGGCAATAAGGAGAATGTGTTTATAGTGCTTAATCATGAAAAGAGTGGAGCCTATGAAGAGAATCTTTGTTAGCCCCTTTTGATGGATGAACTTTGTTTCAATGGTAATTGGAGTAAAGGAAAGTTTTTCCTGCAAAATCAAAGCATTGGAAGCATGTATCCCCATGAGGGAAATGTCTTTACAGTGCCCAATCATGAAAAAAATGAAGATTGTTACAAAAATCCATGTTTGTCTCTTTTGACAGACAAACCACATTTCACGGTCAAATAGAGGAAAGAAAAGCCTTTTCTTGGAAAACCAAAGCATTAATATCATGTATGGCAAGGAGGAGAATGTGTTTATAATGCCCAATCATGAAAAGAATGATGATTGTTACAAGAATACATGCTTGCCTCTTTTAAACTAGGAATATTATTTCAAAGGAATGTGTAGGAAAGAAAAGTTTTTCTTGCAAAATCAAAGCATTAGTATCAATCCTTATGCAGAAAATGTGTTTATGGTGCCTAATCATGAAAAAAACAAAGATTGTTGCAAGAATCCATGTTTGTCTTTTTTGATGGATGAACCTCGTTTCACAGTTAAATAGAGGAAAGAAAAGCTTTTCTTGCAAAATCAAAGCATCAATAATGCGCATGGAAAAGAGGAGAATGTGTTTATGATGCCCAATCATGAAAAGATCGAAGATTGTTACAAGACTACATGTTTGTCGCATTTGACAAATAAACTTTAATTCGAAGGAAAATAGATGAAAAAAAATCAATTTCTCATAAAACCAAAGCATGAATATCATGTATTGTAATAAGGAAAACATTTTATGGTGCCTAATCATGAATAGAGTAGAGATTATTACAAGAATCTATGTTTGCCTCTTTAGATAGATGAACCTTGGTTCTAAGGAAAATGGAGGAAAAAAGGCTTTCCTTTCAAAACCAAAGCATTAGTATCACGTATCCCTATGAGGAAAATGTGTTTGTGGTGTCAAATCATGAAAAGAATGATGATTATTACAAGAATCTATGTTTGCCTCTTTTAATGCACGAATACTATTTCAAAGGAAAACGGAAGAAAGAAAAGCTTTTCTTGCAAAATCAAAGCATCAATATCACTTACGGCAATAAGGAGATCATGTTTATAGTGGCTGATCATGAAAATAGTGGAGACTATTACAAGAATCTATGTTTGCCCCTTTTGATGGATGAACTTTGCTTTAAAGGAAATTGGAGTAAAGAAAAGCTTTTTCGCTAAAATCAAAGCATTAGGATCATGCATCCCTATGAGGAAAATGTGTTTCTGGTGCCCAATCATGAAAAGAACGAAGATTGTTACAAGAATCCATATCTATTGCTTTTAACGGATGAACCTTGTTTCAAACTTAAATGGAGGAAAGAAAAGCTTTTCTTGCAAAACTAAAGCATCAGTATCATGTATGGCTAGGAGGAAAATGTGTTTATAATGCCCAATCATGAAGAGAACGATGATTGTACAATAATCCATGTTTGCCTCTTTTGACAGACCAACATATTTTTAAAGTAAAATTGAGGAAACAAAAGCTCTCTTTGGAAAATCAATGCTTCTATATCACTTACAGCAATAAGGAGAATGTGTTTATGGTGCACAATCATGAAAAGTGTGGAGACTATTACAAGAATCTATGTTTGCCCCTTTTGATGGTTGAACTTTGTTTTAAAGGTAATTGGAGTAAAAAAAAGCTTTTCCACTAAAATTAGAGCATTAGTATCATGTATCCCCATAAGGAAAATGTGTTTGTAGTGCCCGATCATGAAAAGAATAAAGATTGTTACAAGAATCCATGTTTGTTGCTTTTGGCGGATGATCTTTGTTTCAAAGTTAAATGGTGGAAAGAAAAGATTTTCTTACAAAACCAAAGCATCAGTATCGTGTATGGCACAGAGAAGAATGTGTTTATGATGCCCAATAATGAAAAGAATGATGATTGTTACAATAATCCATGTTTGCCTCTTTTGACACATAAACATTATTTCAAAGCAAAATGGAGAAAGAGAAGTTTTTCTTGCAAAATCAAAGCATTAATATCTGTTATAGCCATAAGGAGAACTTATTTATGGTGCCCAATCATGAAAAGAATGGAGACTATTAAAAGAATCTATACTTGCCCCTTTTGATGGATGAAATTTGTTTCAAAGGTAATTAGAGCAAAGAAAAGCTTTTCCTGCAAAATCAAAGCATTGGAATCATGTATCCCTATGAGGGAAATGTCTTTATCGTGCCCAATCCTAAAAAGAATAAAGATTGTTACAAGAATCCATGTTTATCTTGTTTAACAAATGAACCTCGTTTCAAGGTTAAATGGAGGAAAAAAAAGCATTTCCTGCAAGAATCAATATCTTGTATGGCAAGAAGGAGAATGTGTTTATGATGCCCAATCATGAAAAGAACGATAATTGTTATAAGAATCCATGTTTGCTCTGTCGAACCATGAACATTGTTTCAAAGGAAAATATAGGAAAAAAAAAGCTTTTCTTGCAAAATCAAAGCATTAGTATCATGTATCCCTATGCGAAAAATATGTTTATGGTGTCCAATCATGAAAAGAACGAGGATTGGTACAAGAATCCATGTTTGTCTCTTTTGATGGAGGAACCTCATTTCAAAGTTAAATAGAGGAAAGAAAAGCTTTTCCTGTGAAACCAAAGCATCAATAATGCGTATGGTAAGGAGTAGAATGTGTTTATGATGCCTAATCATGAAAAGATCGAAGATTGTTACAGGACTCCATGTCTGCCAGTTTTGAAGGATGAACATTGATATGAAGGAAAATAGATGAGAGAAATTCTTTTTTGGCAAATCCAAAGCATGAATATAGTGTATGGCAATAAGGAGAATGTTTTTACTATGCCTAACCATGAAAAGATTAGAGATTATTACAAGAATCTATGTTTGCCTCTTTTGACAGATAAACCTTGATTCTAAGGAAAATGGAGGAAAAAAAGGCTTTCCTTGTGAAATCAAAGCATTAGTATCATGTATCCCTATGAGGAAAATATGTTTATTGTGCCCAATCATGAAAAGAACGATAATTGTTAAAAGAATCCATGTTTACCTCTTTTGGTGCACGAACATTGTCTCAAAGAAAAATAAAGGAAAGAAAAGCATTTCCTGCAAGAATCAATATCATGTATGGCAAGAAGGAGAATATGTTTATGATGCCCAATCATGAAAAAAACGATGATTGTTATAAGAATCCATGTTTGCCTCTTTCGAACCATGAACATTGTTTCAAAGGAAAATATAAGAAAGAAAAGCTTTTCTTGCAAAATCAAAGCATATTATCATGTATCCCTATGCGAAAAATATGTTTATGGTGCCCAATCATGAAAAGAATGAGGATTGGTACAAGAATCCATGTTTATCTCTTTTGATGGACGAACCTCATGTCAAAGTTAAATAGAGGAAAGAAAAGCTTTTCCTGTGAAACCAAAGCATCAATAATGCATATGGTAAGGAGCAGAATGTGTTTATGATGCCTAATCATGGAAAGATCGAAGATTGTTATAGGACTCCATGTCGCCAGTTTTGAAGGATGAACATTGATATGAAGGAAAATAGAGGAGAGAAATTCTTTTCTGGCAAATCCAAAGCATGAATATAGTGTATGGCAATAAGGAGAATGTTTTTACAGTGCCCAACCATGAAAAGATTAGAGATTATTAGAAGAATCTATGTTTGCCTCTTTTGACAGATAAACCTTGATTCTAAGGAAAATGGAGAAAAGAAAGGCTTTCCTTGTGAAATCAAAGCATTAGTATCATGTATCCCTATGAGGAAAATATGTTTATTATGCCCAATCATGAAAAGAACGATAATTGTTACAAGAATCCATGTTTGCCTCTTTTGGTGCACGAACATTGTCTTAAAGAAAAATAAAGGAAAGAAAAGCATTTCTTGCAAAATCAAAGCATCAATATCTCTTAAGGCAATAAAGAGAATGTGTTTATGGTACCCAATCATGAAAAGAATGGAGAGTATTAAAAGAATCTATGTTTACCCCTTTTGATGGATGAACTTTGTTTCAAAGGTAATTAGAGTAAATAAAAGCTTTTCCTGCAAAATCAAAGCACTAGTATCATGTATGGCAAGGAGGAGAATGTGTTTATGATGCACAATCATGCAAAAATAGTAATTATTACAAGATCCATGTTTGCCTCTTTTAACACACGAACACTGTTTTAGTGGCAAATAAAGGAAAGAAAGTTTTTCTTGTAAAATCAAAGCATCAATATCACTTACGGCAATAAGGAGAACGTGTTTATGGTGCTCAATCATGAAAAAAGTGGAGACTATTACAAGAATCTATGTTTTCCCCTTTTGACAGATAAACTTTGTTTCAAAGGTAATTGGAGTATAGGAAAGCTTTTCTTGAAAAATCAAAGCACTAGTGTCATGTATCCCTATGAGGAAAATATGTTTATGGTGTCCAATCATGAAAAGAATGAGGATTTGTACATGAATCCATGTTTGTCTTTTTTAATGGACGGACCTCGTTTCAAAGTTAAATGGAGGAAAGAAAAGCTTTTCTTGTGAAACCAAAGCATCAATAGCATGTATGGCAAGAAGGAGATTATGTTTATGAGGCCCAATCATGCAAAGATCAAAGATTGTTTCAAGATTCCATGTTTGTCGATTTTGACAGATGAACATTGATACGAAGGAAAATAAAGGAAAGAAAATCTTTCCTACAAATCCAAAGCATGAATATCGTGTATGGAAATAAGGAGAATGTTTTTATGGTGCCTATTGATGAAAAGATTAGAGATTATTACAGGAATCTATGTTTGTCTTTTTGGTAGATGAATCTTCATTCTAAGGAAAATGGTGGAAAGAAAGGCTTTCCTTGCAAAATCAAAGCATTAGTATCATGTATCCCTATGAGCAAATTGTGTTTATGGTGCCCAATCATGAAAAGAATGATGATTGTTACAAGAATCAATGTTTGCCTCTTTTGATGCATAAACATTATTTCAAAGGAAAATAGAGGAAAGAAAAACTTTTCTTGCAAAATCAATGCATCAATATCACTTAGGGCAATAATGAGAACATGTTTATGATGCCTAATCTTTAAAAGAGTGGAGACTAATATAAGGATCTACGTTTGCCCTTTCTAACAGATGAACTTTGTTTTAAAGGTCATTGGAGTGAAGAAAACCTTTTCTTGCAACATCAAAGCATTAGTATCTCGTATCCCTATGAGAAAAATGTGTTTGTGGTGCCTAATCATGAAAAGAACGAAGATTGTTACAAGAATCCTTGTTTGTCTATTTTGATGGATGAACCTAGTTTCAAAGTTAAATGGAGGAAAGAAAAGCTTTTCTTGCAAAACCAAAGCATTGATAACGCATATGGCAAGGAGAATAATGTGTTTATGATACCCGACCATGAACAGATTGAAGATTGTTACATGAATCTATGTTTATCGCTTTTAACAGATGAACTTTGATTCGAAGGAAAATAGAGGAAAGAATAGAGTGGAAAATGTAAAAAGGAGAATGTTTTTACGGTGCCCAATTATGAATAGAATGGAGATTATTACAAGAATCTATGTTTGCCTCTTTTGACAGATAAACCTGAATTCTAAGGAAAATAGAGGATAGAAAGGCTTTCTTTTCGAAATTAAAAAATTAGTATCATCTATCCCGATGCGAAAAATGTGTTTATGGTGCCCAATCAGGAAAAAAATGATGATTGTTACAAGAATCCATGCTTGCCTCTTTTGATGCATGAACATTGTTTCAAGGGAAAATGGTGGAAAGAAAAGCTTTTCTTGCAAAACCAAAGCATTGATAACACATATGGTAAGGAGAAGAATGTGCTTATGATACCTGACCATGAACAGATTGAAGATTGTTACATGAATTTATGTTTATCGCTTTTAACAGATGAACTTTGATTCGAAGGAAAATAGAGGAAAGAATAGAGTGGAGAATGTAAAAAGGAGAATGTTTTTACGGTGCCCAATTATGAATAGAGTGGAGATTATTACAAGAATCTATGTTTGCCTCTTTTGATAGATGAACCTTAATTCTAAGGAAAATAGAGGATAGAAAGGCTTTCTTTTCGAAATTAAAGAATTAGTATCATCTATCCCGATGTGGAAAATGTGTTTATGGTGCCCAATCAAGAAAAAAATGATGATTGTTACAAGAATCCATGCTTGCCTCTTTTGATGCATGAACATTGTTTCAAGGGAAAATGGTGGAAAGAAAAGCTTTTCTTGCAAAATCAAAGCATCAATATCACCTACGGCAATAAGGAGAATGTGCTTATGGTGCCCAATCATGAAAAGAGTGGAGACTAATATAAGAATCCATGTAGTTTTTTTTGATAGATGACCCTTGTTTCAAAGTTAAATGGAGGAAAGAAAAGCTTTTCTTGCAAAACCAAAGCATCAGTTTCGTGTATGGTAAGGAGGAGAATGTGTTTATGATGCCTAGTCATGAAAGGAATGATGATTGTCACAAGAATCCATGTTTGCCTCTTTTAATACACGAACATTGTTTCAAAGGAAAATGGAGGAAAAAATGTCCTTTCTTGCAAAATCAAAGCATTAATATCATTTACAGCAATTAAAAAGACGTGTTTATGGTGTCCAATCAAGAAAGGAGTGGAGACTATTACAAGAATTTTTGTTTGCCCTTTTTGATGGATAGACTTTGTTTCAAAGGTAATTATGTTAAAAAAAAAAGCTTTTCTCGCAAAATCAAAGCATTAGTATCATGTATCCCAATGAGGAAAATATGTTTATGTTGCCCAATCATGATAAGAATGAGAATTTTTGCAAGAATCCATGTTTGTCTCTTTTGACGAATGAACCTTGTTTCAAAGTTAAATGGAGGAAAAAAAAAAGCTTTTCTTGCAAAACCAAAGCATCAGTATCATGTATGGCAAGGAGAAGAACGTGTTTATGGTGCCTAGTCATGATAAAGTGGAGATTATTATAAGAATCTATGTTTGCCCCTTCTGACGGATGAACTTTGTTTCAAAGGTAATTGGAGTTAACAAAAGCTTTTCTTGCAAAATCAAAGCTTTAGTATCATCTATCCTTATGAGGAAAATGTGTTTATGGTGCCCAATCATGAAAAGAACGAGGATTGTTACAGGAATCCATGTTTGTCTCTTTTGATGATGAACCTCGTTTCAATGTTAAATTAAGCAAAGAAAAGCTTTTCTTGAGAAACCAAAGCATTAATAATGCGTAAGGCAAGGAGAAAAATGTGTTTATGAAGCCCAATCATGAAAAGATCAAAGATTGTTACAAGAATCCATGTTTGTCACTTTTGATGCATGAATATTGATATAAAGGAAAATAGAGGAAAAAATATTTTTTCGCAAAACCAAAGCATGAATATCGTGTATGGCAATAAGGAGAATGTTTTTACAGTGCCAAATCATGAAAAAAATAGAGATTATTACAAGAATCTACATTTGCCTCTTTTGACAGATAAACCCTGATTCTAAGGGAAATGAAGGAAAAAAAGGCTTTCCTTTCGAAATCAAAGAATTAGTTTAATGTATCCCAAAGAGAAAAATGTGTTTATGGTGCCTAATCACTAAAAGAACTAAGATTGTTATAAGAATCCATGTTTGTCTCTTTTGACGGATGAACCATGCTTTAAAGTTAAATGGAGGAAAGAATAGCTTTTCTTGTAAAACCAAAGCATTAGCATCGTGTATGGTAAGGAGGGGTATGCATTTATGATGCCCAATCTTGAAGGGAATGATGATTGTTACAAGAATCCATGTTTGCCTCATTTGATGCACGAACATTATTTCAAAGGAAAAAGGGGGAAAAAAAACTTTTCTTGCAAGACCAAAGCATCAGTATCATGTATGGAAGGAGGGAATGTGTTTATGATGCCCAATCATGAAAAGAATGATGATTGTTACAAGAATCCATGTTTGCCTCCTTTGATGCACGAACATTGTTTCAGTGGTGAATGGAGGAAAGAAAAGCTTTTCTTGTAAAATCAAAGCGTCAATATCACTTACGACAATAAGGGAACGTGTTTATAGCGCCCAATCATGAAAAGAGTGGAGGCTATTACAAGAATCTATGTTTGCCTTTTTTGATGGATGAACTTTGTTTCAAAGGTAATTAGGGTAAAGAAAAGCTTTTCTTGCAAAATGAAAGCATTAGTATCATGTATCTTTATGATAAAAATGTGTTTATGTTGCCCAATTATGAAAAGAACCAAGATTGTTACAAGAATCCATGTTAGTCTCTTTTGACAAATGAACCTCATTTTAAAGGTAAATGGAGGAAAGAAAAGCTTTTCTTGTAAAACCATGCATCAATATTATATATGGCAAGGAGGAGAATATGTTTATGATGCCAAATCATGAAAAGAATGAATATTGTTACAATAATCCATGTTTGTCCCTTTTTAAGAAAGTACATTATGTCAAAGAAAAATGAAGGAAAGAAAAGCTTTTCCAGCAAAATCAAAGTGTTAGTATCCCTTATGGCAATAAGGAGAACGTGTTTATGGTGCCCAATCATGAAAAGAGTGGAAACTATTAAAAGAACCTATGTTTACGCCTTTTGATGGATGAACTTTGTTTCAAGGGTAATTAGAGTAAAGAAAAGCTTTTCTAGTAAAATTAAAGCATTGGTATTATGTATCCCTATGAGGGAAAAATGTTTATCGTGCCCAATCATGAAAAGAATTAAGATTGTTACAAGAATCCATATTTGTCTCTCTTGACGGATGAACCTCATTTCAAAGTAAATGGAGGAGAGAAAAGCTTTTTCTTGCAAAACCAAAGCATGAATATCGTGTATAGCATAGAGGAGAATGTGCTTATGATGCCCAATCATGAAAAGAATGATGATTGTTGCAAGAATCCATGTTTGCCTCTTTTGACACACGAACATTGTTTCAAAGGAAAATGGTGAAAAGAAAAGCTTTTCTTGCAAAATCAAAGCGTCGATATCTCCTATGGCAATAAGTAGAATGCATTTATGGTGCCCAATCATGAAAAGAGTGGAGACTATTAAAAGAACCTATGTCTTTTGATGGATGAACTTTGTTTCAAGGGTAATTAGAGTAAAGAAAAGCTTTTCCAGTAAAAGTAAAGCATTGGTATTATGTATCCCTATGAGGGAAAAACATTTATCGTGCCAAATCATGAAAAGAATTAAGATTGTTACAAGAATCCATATTTGTCTCTCTTGATGGATGAACCTCATTTCAAAGTAAATGGAGGAAAGAAAAGCTTTTTCTTGCAAAACCAAAGCATCAGTATCATGTATAGCGTGGAGGATAATGTGCTTATGATGCCCAATCATGAAAAGAACGATGATTGTTGCAAGAATCCATGTTTGCCTCTTTTGACGCACGAACATTATTTTAAAGGAAAGTGGTGGAAAGAGAAGCTTTTCTTGCAAAATCAAAGCGTCAATATCTCCTATGGCAATAAGTAGAATGCGTTTGTGGTGCTCAATCATGAATGAAGTGGAGACTATTTAAAGAATCTATGTTTTCCCTTTTTGATGGACGAACATTGTTTCAAAGGTAATTAGAGTGAAGAAAAGCTTTTCCTACACAATTAAAGCATTAGTATCATGTGTCCCTATCAGGGAAATGTCTTTATGGTGCCCAATCATGAATAGAATGAAGATTGTTACAAGAATCCACAAACCTCGTTTCAAAGTTAAATGGAGGAAAGAAAAGCTTTTCTTGTGAAACTAAAGCATCAGTATCGTGCATGTCAAGGAGGAGAATATGTTTGTGATGCCATTCATGAAAAGAACGATGATTGTTACAAGAATCCATGTTTGCCCCTTTTGATGTATGGACATTGTTTCAATGGAAAATGGAGGAAAGAAAAGCTTTTCTTGCAAAATCAAAGCGTCAATATCACTTACGACAATAAGGAGAACGTGTTTATGGTGCCCTATCATGAAAAGTGCAAAGACTATTACAAGAATCTATGTTTGCCCCTTTTGATGGATGAACTTTTTTTCAAAGTTAATTAGAGTAAAGAAAAGCTTTTCTTGTAAAATCAAAGCATTAGTATTATGTATCCCTGTAAGGAAAATGTGTTTATGGTGCCCAAACATGGAAAGAACGAGGATTTTTACAAGAATCCTTATTTGTCTCATTGGTAGACGAACCTTGTTTCAAAGTTAAACGGAGAAAAAAAAAAGCTTTTCTTGCGAAACAAAAGCATCAACAACGCTTATGGCAAGGAAGAGAATGTGTTTGTGGTACCTAATCATGAAAAGATTAAAGATCGTTACAAGAATCCATGTTTGCCACTTTTCACGGATAAACATTGATAGAAAAGAAAATAGAGGAAAAAAATAAATCTTTTCTTGCAAAACCAAAGAATGATTATTGTGTATGGCAATAACCAGAACATTTTTACAGTGCCCAATCATGAGAAGCGTGAGATTATTACAAGAATCTATGTTTGCCTCTTTTGATAGATGAACCTTGATTCTAGGGAAAATGGAAGAAACAAAGGCTTTCCTTGTGTAATCGAAGCATTAGTACCATGAATACCTATGAGGAAAATGTTTTTATGGTGCCCAATCATGAAAAGAATGATGATTGTTGCAAAAATCCATGTTTGCCACTTTTGACGCACGAATAATGTCTCAAAGGAAAATAGAGGAAAGAAAGGCTTTTCTTGCAAAATCAAAACATCAATATCACTTATGGCAATAAGGAGAATGCATTTATGGTGCCCAATCATGAAAGGAGTAGAGACTATTACAAGAATCTATGTCTGCCCCTTTTGATTGATAAACTTTGTTTCAAAGTTAATTAGCATAAAGAAATGCTTTTCTTAAAAAATCAAAGCATTAGTATCATGTATCCCTATGAGGAAAATCTGTTTATGGTGCCTAATCATGAAAAAAATGAAGATTGTTACAAAAATCCATGTTTGTCTCTTTTGACATGAACCTTATTTCAAATGTAAATAGAGCAAAATAAAGCTTTTCTTGCAAAACCTAGCATCAATATCATATATGGTATGGAGGAGAATGTGCTTATAATCCCAAATCATGAAAAGAATGAAGATTGTTATAAGAATCCATGTTTGTCTCTTTTTACAGACGAACATTATTTCAAAGAAAAATAGTGGAAAGAAAAGCTTTTTCTGCAAAATCAAAGTTTCAATATCTCTTACGGTAATAAGGAAAATATGTTTATGGCACCCAATCTTGAAAAAAGTGGGGACTATTGAATGAATCTATGTTTGGCCCTTTTGATAGATGAACTTTGTTTCAAAGGTAATTGGAGTAAAGGAAAAGCTTTTCCAGCAAAATCAAAGCATTAGTATAATGTATCCCTATAAGGGAAATGTGTTTATAGTGCCTATATAGTGCCTAATCATGAAAAGAAAGAAGATTGTTACAAGACTCCATGTTTGTCTCTTTTGATGAACGAACCTCGTTTCAAAGTTAAATGGAGGAAAGAAAAGCTTTTCTAGCAAAATCAAAGCATCACTATCGTGTATGGTAAGGACGAAAATGTGTTTATGATGCCCAATCATGAAAAGAATGATAACTGCTATAAGAATCCATGTTTGCCTCTTTTGACACATGAACATTGTTTCAAAGGAAAATGGAGGAAAGAAAAGCTTTTCTTGCAAAATCTAGGCATCAATATCACTTACAGCAATAAGGAGAACGTGTCTATGGTGCCAAATCATTAAAAGAGTGGAGATTATAGTAAGAATCTATGTTTACCCCTTTTGATACATGAATTTTGTTTCAAAGGTAATTGGAGTAAAGAAAAGCTTTTCTTGCATAATTAAATCTTTATTATCATGTATCCTTATGAGGAAAATGTGTTTATAGTGCCCAATAATGAAAAGAAGAAAGATTGTTATAGGAATCCATGTTTGTCTCTTTTGACGAATAAACCTCATTTCAAAGTTAAATAAAGGAAAGAAAAAGCATTTCTTGTAAATCCAAAGCATCAATAATGCGTATTGCAAGGAGGAGAATGTGTTTATAATGCCCAATCATGAAAAGATCAAAGATTGATACAAGAGTTTGTCACTTTTAACGGATAAACTTTGATACAAATGAAAATAGAGGAATGAAAATCTTTCCTGCATAACTAAAGCATGAATATCGTGTATGGCAATAAGGATAATGTTTTTATGGTGCCTAATTATGGAAAAATTAGGGATTATTACAAGAATCTATGTTTGCCTCTTTTAACAAATGAACCTTGACTCTAAGGAAAATGGAGGAAAGAAAGGCTTTCCTTGCAAAATCAAAGCATTAGTATCATGTATCCCTATGAGGAAAATATGTTTATGGTGCCCAATCATGAAAAGAACGATGATTGTTTCAAGAATCCATGTTTGCTCATTTGACACACGAACATTGCTCCAAAGGAAAATAGAGGAAAGAAAAGCTTTTCTTGCAAAATCAAAGCATCAATATGACTTACGACAATAAGGAGAACATGTTAATGGTTCCCAATCATGAAAAGAGTGAAGACTAACACAATAATCTATGTTTGCCCTTTTTGATGGAAGAACTTTGTTTCAAAGGTAATTAGAGTGAAGAAAACCTTTTCTTGCAAAATCCAAAAATTATATCATGTATCCCTATGAGGAAAATGTGTTTATGGTGCCCAACCTTGAAAATAAAAAAGATTGTTGCAAGAATCCATGTTTTGCCTCTTTCTACAGATGAACCGCATTTCAAAGTTAAATGAAGGAAAGAAAAGCTTTTCTTATGAAACCAAAGCATCAATAACGTGTATGGAAAGGAGGAGAATGTGCATGATGCCCAATCATGAAAGATCAAAGATTGTTACAAGAATCAATGTTTGTCGCTTTTGATGGATGAACATGGATACATGGAAAATGGACTGGAAAACCAAAGCATGAATATTGTGCATTGCTATAAGAAGAACATTTTTATGGTGCCCAATCATGAAAAGAGTTGAGATTATTGCAAGAATATATGTTTGCCTCTTTTGACAAACGAACCTTGATTCTAAGGAAAATAGAGGAAAGAAAGGCTTTCCTTTCAAAATCAAAGCATTACTATCTTGTATCCCTTTGAGGAAATGGCAAGGAGGAGAATGTGTTTATGATGCCTAATCATGAAAAGAATGATGATTGCTACATGATTCCATGTTTGCCTCTTTTCACGCACGAACATTATTTCAAAAGAAAATGGAGGAAAGAATGGCATTTCTTGCAAAATTAAAGCATCAATATCACTTACGACAATAAAGAGAACGTGTTTAAGGTGTCCAATCATTAAAGGAGTGCAGACTATTAAAAGAAACTATATTTGCCCTTTTTGGTGGATGAACTTTGTTTCAAAGGTAATTAGGGTAAAGAAAAGCTTTTCTTGCAAAATCAAAGCATTAGTATTATGTATCCCTATGAGAAAAATGTGTTTACAGTGCCCAATCATGAAAAGAACGAAGATTGTTACAAAAATCCATGTTTGTCTTTTTTGACAAACAAAACTTGTTTCAATGGTAAATGGTGGAAAAAAAAGCTTCTCCTGCAAAACCAAGCATCAATATCATGTACGGCAAGGAAAAGAATGTGTTTATGATGCCAAATCATGAAAAGAATGAAGATTGTTCCAAGAAACCATGTTTGTCTCTTTATACAAAAAAAACATTGTTTCAAAGGAAAATAAAGGAAATAAAAGCTTTTCTTGCAAAACAAAAGCATAAGTATCATGTATGGGAAGAAGGAGAATGTGTTTATGATGTCCAATCATGAAAAGAATGATGATTTTTACAAGAATCCATGCTTGCCTCATTTGATGCATGAACATTGTTTCAAAGGTAAATAGGGGAAAGAAAAGCTTTTCTTGCAAAATCAAAGCGCCAATATCACTTACGGCAATAAGGAGAACGTGTTTATGGTGCCTAATCATGAAAAGAGTGGAGACTATTACAAGTATCTATGTTTGCCCCTTTTGATGGATGAACTTTGTTTTAAAGGTAATTGAGTAAAGAAAAGCTTTTTCGGTAAAATCAAAGCATTAGTATCATGTATCCCCATGAGGAAAATATGTTTGTAGTGCCCAATCATGAAAAGAATGAAGATTGTTACAAGAATCCATGTTTGTTGCTTTTGACAGATGAACTTTGTTTCAAAGTTAAATGGAGGAAAGAAAAGCTTTTCTTGCAAAACCAAAGCATCAGTATCATGTATGGCATAGAGGAGAATGTGTTTATGATGCCCAATAATGAAAAGAACGATGATTGTTGCAATAATCCATGTTTGCCTATTTTGATGCATGAACATTGTTTCAAAGGAAAATAGAGGAAAGAAAAGCTTTTCTTGCAAAATTAAAGCGTCAATATCACTTACAACAATAAGGAAAATGTGTTTATATTGCCTAACCATGAGAAGAGTCAAGATTATTGTAAAAATCTAAGTTTGCCCTTTTTGACGAATGAACTTTGTTTCAAAGGTAATTGGAGTAAAGAAAAGCTTTTCTTGCATTATTAAAGCTTGAGTACCATGTATCCCTATGAGAAAAATTTATTTATGGTGCCTAATAATGAAAAGAACGAAGATTGTTACAGGAATCCATGTTTGTCACTTTTGATAGACAAACATCGTTTCAAAGTTAAATGGAGGAAAAAAAGTTTTTTTTTGCAAAACCAAGGCATCAATAACGCGTATGGCAAGGAGGAGAAAGTGTTTATAATGCCTAATCATGAAAAAATCGAAGATTGTTACAAGAATCCATGTTTGCCACTTTTGACAGATGAACTTTGATACGAAGGAAAATAGAGGAATGAAAATCTTTTCTTGCAAAACTAAAGCATGAATATCATGTATGGCAATAAGAAGAGTGTTTTTATGGTGCACAATCATGGAAAGATTAGAGATTATTACAAGAATCTATGTTTGCCTCTTTTGACAGATGAACCTTAATTCTAAGGAAAATGGAGAAAAGAAGGGCTTTTCTTGTGAAATCAAAGCATTAGTATCAGGTATCCCTATGAGAAAAATGTGTTTATGGTGCCCAATCATGGGAAGAATGAGGATTGTTACAAGAATCCTTGTTTGTCTCTTTATTAGATGAACCTCGTTTCAAAGTTAAATGGAGGAAAAAAAAGCTTTGCTTGCAAAACTGAAGCATCAGTATCGTGTATTGCATGGAGTAGAATATGTTTATGATGCCTAATCATGAAAAGAATTATGATTGTTACAAGAATCCATGTTTGCCTCTTTTGATGCACGAACATTGTTTCAGAGGAAAATAGAGGAAAAAAAAGCTTTTCTTGTAGAATAAAAGCATTAATATCACTTACGGCAATAAAGATAACATGCTTATGGTGCCTAATCATGAAAAGAGTAGAGACTATTACAATTATCTATGTTTGCCCCTTTTGATAGATGAACTTTGTTTCAAAGGTAATTGGAGCAAAGAAAAGCTTTTCCTGCAAAATCAAAGCATTATATCATGTACCCCTGTAAGGGAAATATGTTTATGGTGCCCAATCATGAACAGAATAAAGATTATTACAAGAATCCATGTTTGTCTCTTTTGATGGAAAAACCTCATTTCAAAGTTAAATGGAGGAAAGAAAAGCTTTTCTTGCAAAATCAAAGCATTAGTATCATGTATGGCAAGCAGGAGAATGTGTTTATGATGCCCAATCATGAAAAGAATGACGATTGCTACAAGAATCCATGTTTGCCTCTTTTGATGCATGAACATTATTTCTAAGGAAAATGGAAGAATGAAAAGCTTTTCTTAGATAACCAAATCGTCGATATCTCTTATGGCAATATGAAAAATGTGTTTATGGTGCCCAATCCGGAAAAGAGTGGAAACTTTTAAAAGAATCTATGTATAACTCTTTTAATGGATGAACTTTATTTTAAAGGTAATTGGAGTACAGAAAAGCTTTTCCTACAAAATCAAAGCATCAGTATCATGTATCCCTATGAGGGAAATGTCTTTATGAAGCCTAATCAAGGAAAGAATGAAGATTGTTACAAGAATCTGTGTTTGTTTTGTTTGACAGACGAACCTCATTTCAAAGGTAAATAGAGGAAAAAAAAGCTTTTCTTACAAAACCCAAACATCAGTATCACGTATGGCTTGGAGGAAAATGTGTTTATGATGCCCAATCATGAAAAGAACGATGATTGTTACAAGAATCCATGTTTGCCTCTTTTGATTCATGAACATTGTTTCAATGGAAAATGGAAGAAAGAAAAGCTTTTCTTGCAAAATCAAAGCATCAGTATCAATTATGGCAATAAGGAGAATTGTTTATGGTGCCCAACCATGAAAAGAGTTAAACTATTACAAGAATCTATGTTTGCCCTTTTGATGGATGAACTTTGTTTGAAAGGTAATTGGAGCAAAGAAAAGCTTTTCTTGCAAAATCAAAGCATTATATCATGTACCCTTGTAAGAAAAATGTGTTTATGGTGCCCCACCATGAACAGAATGAAGAATGTTACAAGAATCCATGTTTATCTCTTTTAACTAACAAACCTCATTTCAAAGTTAAATGGAGTAAAGAAAAGCTTTTGTTGCAAAAGTAAAGCATCATTATCATGTATGGCAAGTAGGAGAATGTGTTTATGATGCCCAATCATGAAAAGAATGATGATTGTTACAAGAATCCATGTTTACCTCTTTTGACATATGAACATTGTTTCAAAGGAAAATAAAAGAATGGAAAGATTTGAGACTATTATAAGAATCTATGTTTGCCCCTTTTGACAGATGAACTTTGTTTCAAAGGTAATTGGAGTAAAAAAAAAGCTTTTCTTGCAAAATCAAAGCATTAGTATCATGTATCCCTATAAGGAAAATGTGTCTATGGTGCCTAATTATGGAAAGAACAAGGAATGTTACAAGAATCCTTATTTGTCTTTTTAATGGACGAACCTCGTTTCAAAGTTAAATAGAGGAAGAAAAAGCTTTTCTTGTTAAACTAAAGCATCAATAATGTGTATGGCAAGGAGAAGAATGCGTTTATGGTGCCCAATCATGAAAAGAGTAGAGACTATTACAAGTATCAACATTTGCCCCTTTTGATGGATGAACTTTGTTTCAAAGGTAATTGGAGTAAAGAAAAGCTTTTCTTGGAAAATCAAAGCATTAGTATCATGTATCCCTACGAGGAAAATATGTTTATATTGCCCAATCATTGAATGAACAAGGGTTGTTACAAGAATCCTTGCTTGTCTCTTTGATGGATGAACCTCATTTGAAAGTTAAATGGAGGAAAGAAAAGCTTTTCTTGCAAAACCAAGGCGTCATTACACGTATGGCAAGGAGGAGAATGTGTTTATGATGCCTAATCAAGAAAAGATCGAAGATTGTTACAAGAGTCCACGTTTACATCTTTTAATGCATGAACATTGTTTTAATGAAAAATGGAGGAAAAAAAAGCTTTCCCTATAAAATTAAAGCATCAGTATCACTTGCGGTAATAAGGAGAACGTGTTTATAGTGCCCAATTATAAAAAGAGTAGAGACTATTACAAGAATCTATATTTGCTCCTTTTGATGGATGAACTTGGTTTCAAAGGTAATTGGAGCAAAGAAAAGCTTTTCTTGCAAAATA
The DNA here is from genome assembly GCA_038381835.1 of Adansonia madagascariensis. Taxonomy (NCBI): domain Eukaryota; kingdom Viridiplantae; phylum Streptophyta; class Magnoliopsida; order Malvales; family Malvaceae; genus Adansonia; species Adansonia madagascariensis. The sequence goes on along the minus strand of JBBYHL010164047.1, from coordinate 1,623 downwards.
AAAGCATTAATATCATGTATCGCTATAAGGAAAATGCATTTATGGTGCCTAATTATGGAAAGAACGAGGATTGTTACAAGAATCCTTGTTTGTCTCTTTGATGGATAAACCTCGTTTCAATGTTAAATGGGGGAAAGAAAAGCTTTTCTTATGAAACCAAAGCAACAATAACACGTATGGCAAGGAGGAGAATGTGTTTATTATACCCAATCATGAAAAGATCAAAGATTGTTATGAGAATCCATGTTTGTCGGTTTTCACAGATAAACATTGATATGAAGGAAAATAGAGGAAAAATATTTTTTCTGTAGAACCAAAGAATGAATATTGTGTATGGAAATAAGCAGAACATTTTTTCTAGTGCCCAATCATGGGAAAAGTGGAGATTATTACAAGAATCTTTGTTTGCCTCTTTTGATAGATGAACCTTGATTCTAAGGAAAATGGAGGAAAGAAAGGCTTTCCTTGCAAAATCGAAGCATTAGTATCATGAATCCCTATGAGAAAAATGTGTTAATGGTGCCCAATCATGAAAAGAATGATGATTGTTACAAGAATCCATATTTGCCTCTTTCGACGTGTGAACTTTATTTTATAGGCAAATAGAGGAAAGAAAAGCTTTTCTTGCAAAATCAAAGCATCAATATCACTTATGGCGATAAGGAAAATATATTTATGGTGCCTAATCATGAAAAGAGTGGAGACTATTGCAAAAAATCTACGTTTGCCCTTTTTGAGGGATGAAATTTGTTTCAAAGGTACTTGGAGTAAAGAAAAGCTTTTCCTGCAAAATCAAAGTATTAGTATCATGTATCACTATGAGGAAAATATGTTTATGGTGCCTAATCATGAAAAGAATGAAGATTGTTACAAGAATCCATGCTTGTCTCTTTTGATGGACGAGCCTCGTTTCAAAGTTAAATAGAGGAAACAAAAGCTTTTCCTGCAAAACAAAAGCGTCAATAACATGTATGGCAAGGAAAGGAATGTGTTTATGATGGCTAATGATGAAAAGAATGATGATTGTTACATGAATCCGTGTTTGCCTCTTTTGATGCACGAACATTGTTTTAGAGGAAAATGAAGGAAAGAAAAGCTTTTCTTGCAAAATCAAAGCATCAATGTCACTTACAACAATAAGGAAAATGTGTTTATGGTGCCCAATCATGAAAAGAGTAGAGACTATTACAAGAATTGATGTTTGCCCTTTTTGATATATAAACTACGTTTCAAAGGTAATTAGAGTAAAGAAAAGCTTTTCTTTCAAAATCAAAGCTTTATTATCATGAAGAAATCTAAGGTTTATTAGAGTAGCCAAATATCCAAAATGGGTTGCCAATATAGTCCTAATCCTAAAGAAAGATGGAAAAGTATGAATGTGTGTTGATTATCAGGATTTGAATTGAGCTAGTCCCAAGGATAACTTTCCGCTAACCTATATTGACACTTTGGTAGACAACACGGCCAAGAATTCTCTGTTCTCCTTCATGGATGGATTCTCAAGCTACAACCAGATCAAGATGGCTCCTGAAGATGTGGAGAAAATAACTTTTGTAACCATGTGGGGGATATTTTGCTATAATGTCATGCCCTTCAGACTCAAAAATGCTGGGGCAACCTATC
>JBBYHL010163614.1:36029-84155 GCA_038381835.1 Adansonia madagascariensis | reverse complement strand
ATTTTATTGTTTAAGTTGCTTGCATTATCTGTGATGATTTGGTTTGGGAGGCCATATCTACAGATGATGTCCCGCTTAATAAACCTACAGATGATCGATTTAATGACATTAGCATAAGAGGCAGCCTTCACCCATTTGGTGAAATAGTCGATTGCTACCAAGATGAAGTAATGCCCATTTAAAGCTTTAAGGGTGAGCGGCCCGATCACATCCATACCCCACATGGAGAAGGGCCACAGGGCCATCATGACATGAAGTGGCGTTAGAGTGACATTGATCTTATCCGCATAGATTTGACACTTATGGCATTTTCGGGCATAATTGATGCAGCCTCTCTTAAGGGTTACTATTAATAACCTACTCTCATGATTTGCTTGGCATTCGATGTCTATTAGCATGTGTGCTGAAATCCCTTCATGAACTTTCTCTAGGATCTTTTTGGCTTCATTAGTGTTGACACATCTGAGCAATACTTGATCGTGACTCTTATTGTGTAAGATTTTTCCATCGAGAACAAATCTCATCGGTAGCCTTTTAATAGTCCTTTTATCAATCTTCGTTGCATGTTTAGGATATTGCTGATCCTTGATGTAATGAAGGATGTTAGAGTACCACGGTAGGTTGTCTTTCTCTTATTTGACACTATGACAATAAACTAGAGTTGTATAGATGCTCATTTGGATGGGAGCAACATTTGATTTTTGGTTGACTTTAAACATGGATGACAAAGTAGCTAAAGCACCAGCTATTTGGTTCTCTTCTTGATGTAAGTGTCAAAAATTGATATTATCAAATTCTTTCTCGAGTTCTGCTATCAGCTTCCCATACTGCATCAACTTGGCATTGCGAGTTTGCCATTCCTCTTTCAATTGATAAATGACTAGGGCCGAATCACCAAACTCCTATAATCTCTTAACATTTCTCTCAATGGCTACTTGAAGCCCCATAACACAAGCTTCATATTCTGTAATATTATTTGTGTAGTCAAAATTTAGCTTTGCTGTGAACTAGTAATGACTTCTGTCGGATGACATCAATATTGCCCCAATTCCATGTCCCAAAGCATTTGATGTTCCATCAAAATACATCTTCCAGGTAGATCTTGGTTGGAGGCATTTTTGTCTTTAGAAATGCACATTAGATCTTCATCTAGAAAGTCAAAACTTAAAGGTTCATAATCATTTGCTGTTCGACTTGCTAGAAAACATCTATCACACTGCCCTTGATGGCCTTTTGGCTGACATAAGCAATGTCATATTCATAACATAAAACTTGCCATCTAGCTAGCCTTCTTGATAGTGTAGGGGCTTCACATCGTTACTTGATAGGATCAAGCCTTGCAATCAACCATGTGCTATGATACAATAAGTACTGCCTAATTCTCTTGGTTGTCCACACCAAAGCACAGCATAACTTCTCGACTACGGAGTAGTTGCACTTGCATTCTGTGAACTTTTTGCTTAAGTAGTAGATTGATTGTTCCTTCTTTCCTAACTCATTATGTTGCCTTAATACACAACCTATAAATTTGTCAAAGACTACTGAGTAAAGGATTAAAGGTTGGTTAGGCACCAGTGGTAACAACACTAGTGGGCTTGATAAATAATGTTTGACTTTATTAAAGGCTTCTTGACATGCCTCATTCCACTCTCTCAGATTTTGTTTGCGAAGGAGCCGAAAGATAGGGTCACATTTATCAGTGAGCTAGGATATGAATCTAGCAATGTAGTTCAGTCACCCCAAAAAGCTTCCAATTCCTTTTGGGTTTAAGGTAGTGGCATATCTTGAATGACTTTGACTTTGTCTGGGTTAATTTTATTCCCTTTTTTGTTGATTATAAAGCCTAGAAGCTTACCTGAAGTGACTCTAAAGGTACACTTAGCAGGATTCAATTGGAGTTGAAATTTTCATAGTCGTTCAAAAAGTTTTTGAAGGTCTATAACATGTTCACCCTCTTTTGTTGACTTGGCAATCATGTCATCCATATAGACCTTAATTTCTTTATGCATCATATGCTGGAACAAGGCCACCATGGCCCGTTGATATGTTACCCCTACATTTTTTAGTCTAAAAGGCATGACATTATTGTAAAATGTCCCCCACATGGTTACGAAAATTGTTTTCTCCATGTCTTTGGGCTCCATCTTGATTTGGTTGTAGTCTGAGAATCTGTCCATGAAAGAGAAAAGAGAATTCTTAGTCGTATTATCTACCAGAATATCGATGTAGGTAGCAGGAAGTTGTCCTTCGGACTAGCTTGATTTAGATCCCAATAATCAATGGACATTTGTACTTTGTCATCTTTATTTGGGACTGGGACTATATTGGTAATCTATTTTGGATATTTGGCTACTTCAATAAACCCTGTATCAAATTGCTTTTTGATTTCTTCTTTAATTTTGAAGAGCATTTTTGGCTTCATCCTCTTTAACTTTTTCCGGATTAGTTTGTATCCATGCTTGATGAGAAGCTTGTAGACTACTATATCAATGTTTAGTCCTAGCATGTCTTGATATGACCAAGTGAATACATCTCAATATTCCTAGAGTAGGTCTATCAGCTTGGTCTTAGTTGTCAACTTTATTGAGGTTTCGATTTTAACCTTCTTTCAATCCTCTTGAGTACCCAAATTTATAAATTTTGTTGGGTCTTCATGGGGTATGATCTACTTCTCTTCTTGCTTAACTAATCTTAAGAGGTCTGGTGGTATGGAGCTCTCTTCAAAATCTTATTCGAGATCAACTTCACTAGTGCAAATTGACTGTTCAAAATTGATCTTTAGCAACCCATTAGACACATCCAATCATTGTCGTCAAAACACTTGAAAGGGTGAAGAAATAAACATTGTAAAAGGCACATACACAAGTAAGGGATTCGGATAAAAATGGAGACAAAAGAGTAATAGAGATAAAAAGGTTGAAAAGTGATATAGACACATAACATGGAATGATATATGCAAAAGTTATTTCATTGATAATGTTTAACAAAAGTATCCATTACATAGGACACCTACTCATCTTTGGGTGAGGGTAGGTAGGTTTTCCTTTCTTGACATTACATAAAAGGGACAGGAAAAGTGCGAGGGTTTTCGTTATGACCCCGTCATCAAAATCAAGTCTTAGTGGAAGGACACATATTTTATGGCTCGATATCTTGGAGATAGAGGTTATGAAGTGCTCTGTTTAAGATAACCAAGACATCTATAGCCTTTTGCTCTTCTGGTCGGTTTGGATCAATTTATCCTTTTAAATAGAATATCTCATGGAAAGACGAGAGCATTGTTGGCTTCGATTCCTCCTCTCGACCTAATGATCGAGTCACCTTTTGCTTGCGGATCATTCTCTCCTACTGCTTTCTTGACTGCATATAAGCCTTGAATCCTAAGCCTCTTTTATTGACTTGAGTAATGACCTCTAAACCTCGGGCCATCCCTTGTAGATTTTTGCCAAGCCCTTTTCTAGCGTGGGAACCTTTGCCAACGGTAATGTTTAAACTCGAGTGGGCACTCTTTGACAGGTAGAGTTTAACTATTGGCAATCCTTCTCCCATAAATGGTGCATTAATAAACTCAAAGGATTGGAAGGATGACTCTGGTACATCTGTATTGGGCTCTATGTAGATTTTTTTAGTGAAAGCAGTGGCAATCATTTCTTCTTCAGCCTCAATGGTGACTACTTTATCATCTATCACAAATTTAAGCTTCTGGTAGAGAGAGGATCGGATGGCCTCGGCAGAGTGTATCTATGGCCTTTCTAATAGGCAGTTGTAAAATGGATTAATATCCATAACTTGAAAGTTAACTTTATATGCACATAGGCTTATCTGGAGCTAGATTATGATATTTCTAATTACTCCGTGACATGTTCCATCAAAAGCTCAGACTACGGTGTGGCCACTGTTGGTGTTGGACTGATCGATAGGGAGTTTACTTAATGTAGTCATGGGCATAACATTAAAAGTCGACCTATTGTCTATGAGTACTTTGGGCAAAATGCGTCCCCTACAATGGGTAGTGATATGCAAAGCTTTATGACTACCTCTGTCTCCGGGTAAGATCTCTTCATCGATGAAGAAGATATAATTATTAGCTGTGATGCTGTTCACTAATCGATCCAATTTGTCCACAGAGATATCCGATGGCACATGCTTCATTTAACACCTTCAGCAATGCATTTTAGTGAACCTCTAAATTAAAAAGCAGAGATAGCATAGAAATCTTTATGGGTTGTTTGCTTAATTGGTCTACAATGTAATATTCACTGTGCTTGATGAACTTGGGAAACTCCATGGCTTCTCTTTCACTTACTATTTCCTTGACTTTTTTAGGCTTAAAATGCTTTGCTTGGGCCTGAACGATACTGCTGCTTGGAGATGCATCAACCTTCTATTTTTCTTGAGCTGAGGAAGCATAACACCTACCGTTATAGGTTAGGTGACTAAATTTTGATAGTTTCATTGCAGCAGTTATAGGAGTTAGTTCCCCAATCATCACTACCTGATTCTTCTACTTCCATGGAAAGCTTTGTTGCTCTTATATGGGAAAGGTTTAGGTACATCGACAACTAACTTCAGTGTAGGAGTCAAAAAATTAACCTCGAGATTTGACTTGCCACAAAGAATGAGGGGTTGGTTTCTCCCCTAAGGCGGCTGTGTGGTTTCATCTCCTATCATGTTGATAGATTCAGTATCAATTGTGGTTTCATGATAGAATTCTATCTGGCCTTCATTCATCATTCTTTGAACCACGGACCTAAACTTTTTACATGTTTGTAGGGTATGACCTATAACTATGTGGAAGTCATAGAAGTTGTCAGGATTGTCTTCTAATTTTTCTGTTGCGTTGAGCAATCCAACCAGAATCAATGTCTACCAGACCAAGAACATTGGCATCCTTTATCCTCTATGCTTATCTTGACTTCATATTTGTTCTTAATGCCGATCATGTTTGCAACTGGCTTAGTATGGTTTGGTAAAAAATTAGCAGCAACATTTGGTCCTTGGTTCATCTTGAACTGCAAGACTTTTGAGTTAATTAGATTTTCCACATTTTGTTTTAAAGATATGCAGTTCTCAATGTTATGCCCCGCTGCCCCAGCATGGTATTCACAGTGGGCATTAGGGTTGTACCATTATGGGTATGGTGGCTTCTTTTTTGGGACATAGATTGGGGCCACTAAATGATTTTAGAGCAAGGTTTGGTAGAGTTCCTTATAGGTCATAAGGATGGGATCAAAATGTTGTCTTTATTGATTTCCACCTCGATTGCCAGGTGCATTATTGGTACTTTGCTAAACTTATGGAGGGTAGCTTTGTGGTGGGTTTGATGGGATTGCAAAAGATGGGTTGTAGGTTGTGGCATGAATTAGCTAAGGGGGTATTATGATAGGGCGAGAATATAGCATGCTTAGGTAGTGAGGGTCAGGTATTTAATGCCTTTTTGGCTAAAACGAGCTAGCATAACTTGTGGCATTGGCCTCTCATTTCTTCTTTTTTACTGGTAATAGGCTTATTACTCGATCCAGATGCTTCCCCGGTAAACATTCTACCACTCTTATTGGCTGCGTCAATTATTTTCTAGAGAGGACTAGGCCTAGTAATTTCTTGGTGGCATTTCCTATGAGCTTCTTATAATAAAAAGAACATAAGGTGCGAATGAAAGTAACTATCATCTCTTTTTCTGTAAGTGAGCTATTTCTTCTCTCTACATTTGGGCGTATTGCCTGAAACTTTCAGTGGACCTTTTTTCGAAATTCATTAAGGAAAGTTAGTCCGGTGCCCAATCTGACATGTGCTGGTATTGATTTAGAAAAGCCTTAGCCAAGTCAGCCCATGATTGGATTTTTTTCATTGTCTAGCTCAATATACCACCGAGCTGCTACCTAGTGAGGCTGTGCTAGAAGCAGTGGATAAGAAGCTTTTCATCTCTCTCATACCCAACCATCTTTCACAGGTACATTCGGATATGGATGGAAGGGTTAGTGGTTTCATTGAATTTTTTAAATTCTGGGGCCTTGAACTTCGAGGGAATGACAAGGTTGGACACTAAAGATAGCGATTATGCGTTAAGAGCTCTGAACTTGTCACTCTTTTATATAGCTCAGAGTCATTTTTCTAGTGGTTAAAATTTATTCATTTTTTCTACAGTCATGGTGGATTTTGATCTTCTATTTTCTCTGGTTCCTTATCATTAAGGGTTATCAGATCAGCTAATGAAACTTTTATGTTAACCCCTTGAGTACTAAAAATGAATTTACCTACTGCAATAGGATTTAAGTAGATAACTGGCAGAGCCTGAGAGGTAGGTGTAGGAGTGAACAGTTGTTCTTGTCTAATTTTCCTTTAGGTGGGTTATGGATTATTGGTAAGGGAACTTATAGTGTTGGGAGGATTATCCCTTATTTTAGTAGTGTTGGCTTGCCTTTTTTCCTTCACAGAGGCTATCATTAGTTCCATAAGTCTCTTAATTTGAGTTTGCATTTCGCTTTGCTGACAGAGCATCTAGTCCTGTGACTCTTTAATCATTAACTCAAGTCGTTCAATACAAGCTTCATGATCACTCTCCATGATTTGTTTGTGACATCGTGTGTTATAGCGATATGGGATGTTAGGTTTTGTTTTCCTGATTGACGTCGAAATCCTTTGCACTTTTATGGCCCAATTTTTGTATTAGATTTTCATTTAAAAATGTATTTATTGATGAGTGTTTATGATGCAATGATGAGTTTAGATAATGAATGATTGATGCAAGTGTATAGAATAAAATAGTGAAATTAAATGTACATATGCATTTGAGACAATTGATTCATGAAATAGCTTCATCAATAACATCATTCATAGAGCCATAAAAAGGTTTTTTTTCTTGCAACATGATTAAATCTGAAAATAGCTAACGTGATTACATTATGTAATCACACGATCAAGAAAGCCTAAAAGTTGCTGCTCACGATCTTTGATAGGTACAATGGCTCGCCTTATGGATCGAGCTATCTTAATTAAGTCGTCTGCCTCTCGTTGAGCCATTTAAACCTGTTTAGTAAGGTGTTGATGTTGTACTTGGTAGTTTAGAGATGCTTGGTCAATTTTCGCTTGTCAATCTAGTTTGCACAGCTCGAAAGCCCTTGTTAGTTCATTGATATGACTTTGATGAATCTGGAAAGACTGCTCTAACTCCTAGATTCTGTGAGTGAGGACTTCATTTTTTACCTTGGCAGCTCTCGCATCTCATATTTGGGTCTCGAGTCTTTGATTTCCCATTCGACTAATGTTTGGCCAACATGTTAGGACTTGTAAGCTTTTCAAAGAGCCATATAATCCTTGGTTAAGCTTTCGAGTTCATCTTTGAGGCGATCCCTTCTTTGACGACTTGATCTATTTCACCGCTCCTAAGATAGATATCCATCTCCAGCTGGCCTTTTTCCTCCTTAAGTTAAGAGATTTTTGCAACAAAGGATGCATTTTCTCATTTAAACTCCCTCCTAAGTAGCTCGATCTTAAAAGGTAACTCTTTTATTGGGATTTGCAGTACTGTAGAGTTGGGTGGTGGAAATGGGTCATTGATAGGCAGAGTCTCCATTCTTTATATCCAAGAGTGCTGGGGCTTCCTCTCTAGTATCTTTCTATACAATGGATCTTCTTCTAAGCTTTGAAAGCTAACTGGACTTTCGCTTTATAATGGGCTCTCTGTATTCAAAATTCCAATGCCCTAAGTTTTCCAAGAATAGGATAAATTGCTGGCATTGGAACTGACACAATACCAATAGAGGAGCATAACTGGTACTTCCCATAATCCTAGGAGCAGTACATAAGTGTAGTCTCCATATCTGTACACAATCGATTGAGGGAACACCCACGGGGCTCTCGACGTGACTTCTTTCTCCTTGGTGTTTCGTAATTCCTCGACCCAATGCTTTTCTGTCTTATTTTGATGAATTTTTTCCTTTAATGCCGTGGAAAGAAGACTGATCTTGAAGAAGAAATTTTGCATGGCTATCCCTTTCCTAACACAGAAATAACTTAGGAGCCGTATCTGGAGCAATGGGGTGTACTCGATAAACCTTCATGTTCCTATTCTTTTATAAAAGCTGAGGGCATAAATGGTTTCGGTGATGATAGCGAAAACAGGGTTAATGTTGCAACATAGGCAAGAAAAAAAATCTATGATTATCGGCCTTACATAACCCAAAGTCTTTAGGAATATAATGAGCTCGTAAATTGCCAGAGCGTAGACATCTTAAGCTTTCTTTTAATCAGAAAGATTTACCATGGTCTTTTTCAAGCTGGCCCAAGAGATGCATTCGCTGCTCCTTTTTACTTTGACGTGACTATTAAACCATGCTTCTGTGGCCCTAAGAACTTGCTCAACTTTTTCTTGAATGTAGGAGGCGTTAGCACTTTGCAGTAAATCTGGTCTGACTTGGCCTTTCCTATGTTGAGTAAAGTTATGTACTCATCAATGGTAGGGACTAAATCTTGTTGGTTGACGGTGAAATATCGGTAGGCCGAATTCCATAACTATACTGCCACTCGAAGTAAGCCATTATCCAACTAAACTCGAAGTAAGAGATCTATATCCCTATACTTTTTAGTGAAGGCTTCTTTCTCGTTATTGTCCCAACTGTCCCAAATGTGCTTAAGTTCTCGACAATCATTCTGGCAAAAACCAATCTTGACCTCTTCATGCATTTTTGAGACGTAATCAGGCTTTAAGATATCTCTGTCTTGATGCTAGTGACCTTCTGACCATGTTCTAATGTTTTAAAAGGACTCGATAATGGATATGAGTTGTTGCTTCATAAATGATGCCCTTTGTTGAACACTAAACTGGAATAATTACCCTAGAATGATGATAATCATGATAGTTATGATGAGATGATCCATGTGCCAAGACACAAAATGAAAGGAAAACGAGTTTGTGAATGTATAAGAGACAAATGTGAGGAATTAAAGAATTTAAGAACATCAGAAAAATATTCATAACATGTCTCAACCAAGGTGATGAGACGAGAAACAGGCAGCATATCAACATGTCCGGATACAACTTGCCCTTCATAAGGTGATAGAACAATCGATTGAGGGAACACCCATGGGGCTCTCTACGTGACTTCTTTCTCCTTGGTGTTTCGTAATTCCTCGACCTAATGCTTTTCTGTCTTATTTTGATGAAATTTTTCCTCTAATGCCGTGGAAAGAAGACTGATCTTGAAGAAGAAATTTTGCATGGCTCTCCCTTTCCTAACACAAAAATAACTTAGGAGCCATATTTAGAGCAATAGGGTGCACTCGATAAACCTCCATGTTCCTATTCTTTTATAAAAGCTGAGGGCATAAATGGTTTCGGTGATGATGGTGAAAGCTGGGTTAATGCTGCAACATAGGCAAGAAAAAAAATCTATGATTATCGACCTTACATAACCCAAAGTCTTTAGGAATATAACGAGCTCATAAATTGCCAGAGCGTAGACATCTTAAGCTTTCTTTTAATCAGAAAGATTTACCATGGTCACTTTCAAGCTGGCCCAAGAGATGCATTCGCTGCTCTCTTTTACTTTGACGTGAGTATTAAACCATGCTTCTGTGGCCCCAAGAACTTTCTCAACCTTTTCTTGAATGTAGGAGGCGTTAGCACTTTGCAGTAAATCTGGTCTGACTTGGCCTTTCCTATGTTGAGTAAAGTTATGTACTCATCAATGGTAGGGACTAAATCTTGTTGGTTGACGGTGAAATATCGGTAGGCCGAATTCCATAACTATACTGCCACTCGAAGTAAGCCATTATCCAACTAAACTCGAAGTAAGAGATCTATATCCCTATACTTTTTAGTGAAGGCTTCTTTCTCGTTATTGTCCCAACTGTCCCAAATGTGCTTAAGTTCTCGACAATCATTCTGGCAAAAACCAATCTTGACCTCTTCATGCATTTTTGAGACGTAATCAGGCTTTAAGATATCTCTGTCTTGATGCTAGTGACCTTCTGACCATGTTCTAATGTTTTAAAAGGACTCGATAATGGATATGAGTTGTTGCTTCATAAATGATGCCCTTTGTTGAACACTAAACTGGAATAATTACCCTAGAATGATGATAATCATGATAGTTATGATGAGATGATCCATGTGCCAAGACACAAAATGAAAGGAAAACGAGTTTGTGAAATGTATAAGAGACAAATGTGAGGAATTAAAGAATTTAAGAACATCAAAAAAATATTCATAACATGTCTCAACTAAGGTGATGAGACGAGAAACAGGCAGCATATCAACATGCCCTTTACAAGGTGATAGAATAACCAACCGATAGTAACATTCGCTTATCACCACTAGTGCAGATATGCGTTAGGCCGTTACTCGGGCAGCATAAGACATTGTGAATGATGGTTTTTGCTCACCGTCACTTATTTAGACAAAGGTTAGCTTAGCTGTCGTTCGGCCAGTATGATGGCATGCCTTAATAGATGATAAAAAATGCAGATGTGGGTGACAATTGTACACTCATTATTACCTGCATAGTTATGGTAAATGAGAGTAAAGGTTAGGAATGTTTCCCTGAGTGACCCTGTTCTCTAGGTGTTCTAGCAATGTTCTAGTATGGTTTGACATCGTTTAGCTTGTAAGGGTCACTATATGAGGTTTAAGTTGACTCCTAAATAGGTATCCAAATTGTTCCTTTGTCTGGTAAGGATAGCCAAGGCACCGCGATCCTAAGCCCATCGTGTGTTTGGCGGAACAAGTTCAATCTGGTGGATGTATTTCCCTATGCAAATATGGAGGGTTACTCACGAGAGACATAGGTAATTTACATCCGAGAAGTTATTGCTATGCCTATGCAGAGGGTTACTCACGAAGGCGGATGGCTTACTTCCTCCTAATGATTGGGTTATTACCTTGCCATGGAGTTTGGTGGGACTCTAATGCACATTTAAGTACGTGGTGTGTGACAGGGAGATAATCAAACCTTTTTGCTTACTCCCGTATTACCATTTTTATTAAACTGATGATTATTAAAAAAATAAGACAATCGTGACAATCATGTCAAACAAAAGATTAGTTGACAATATGAAAAAAGATGTCATAGTTAAATAATGATATTAGATCGAAGGAACTGAGAACCTAGTAAGACACAGCTAGTTATTGGCTTAACTCTCCATACAATCCCTAGTGGAGTCGCCAAGCTATCGCAACGTACCCCAGGGTGGATCCTCACGGATCTATGAACATATACGGCTTAAAATATTTTTCTAACTAAGAAATGTCTTCTTGACCAAGACTTTTCCTTCGCAATGTGATGAGAATGAGAAAGTATAGATTCTTGACTTGTGATATAGTAAAGGGGACTATTGGATGAATCACTTATCTTATTGATCTCAGATAACCATCACAAAGTGGCCAACGCTTGGAGCCACCCTCGTTCATTTTATGCTAGGCATGATCGGATGCCAATTGAAACCTATGTCTTGAGTTATGAAACTTGAAACATCGATCCCATGGTCTACGTGGTACAAAGATTTGCCATTTGAGTTTGAGAGTTGGTTACACACGATGAGGCACTAACCTGCTCACGATGCCCGAAATCGGTACCTTACTAGTTATGTCTTATCTCAGTTTCAATTCTTTCGATCTTAACTCATCACTATTTTGATATAACCCTCTTTTAATGTGTGAATTTTATAGAAATACAAATCCAGGTTTTGTTGAAATGATTTAATCTCATATACACCCCGGATAGATGGGGAATATAGAAATTTTTAATAAAAATGACCTCTAGTTTTTACTTTGAAAATGGAATATTCTATTTTGGGCACAAGGAGATACCTACGTGAAACATCACCTTTAATTTTACTTGAAATGATTTGAAAATATGAATGCAAATAATCATCACAAAGGAATCATGTTGTAAGGCAACAAATGAAGTAACATAACATGAACCATTCAATTTAATGATAGCAAGAAGGGATGGACTATTGGAATTTATCTTGCAATTGGCATCGATTATCTGGGAATAACTGAATTGATAATTTTTTAGACAGATCTGGGTTCCTTGATTGAAAAAGTTTTTTTTTAAATAAAAATGGGCTTGACTCTTAACATGTTCATGGAAATCTAGGAAGAAGAAAATTTTAATTGTAGTTGAAAGACAGGGTTAGAGTATCCCCTCTGAAAGATGGGGTTAGAGTGTCCTCAAGGATGACGAATAATTTTGACAAAGGAAGATTTTTAAATATTAACAATTTTGAAAAAGTAGGGTAGGAGTATCCACTCGGAAGGTCAAGGTTGGAATATCCCTGAAAGCGACATGTCTGACACTCTTTAAAGAGGTCGAGTTGAAAAACTTAAGTTGACAGAACTTTGATATTTAGAAAATGAGTGAACATTTTGACACTTTTTTATAAAAGAAATTATTATGAATGAGGATGGTGAAGATGTAAAAAAAAATTTGTGCCTTGATGTGAGCCTATGGGAGGTCAAAGCATGTTCTCGATGCTAATTAGGGTGATATGGTGACAATCGAATGCCTCGAGACGAAGCTCGGGAAAATAACTTAATTTGACCATAACCGAAAATAGGTGGATAGCATCGCATTATCCTACTTTCTAAATTTATTCTAAATTGGTTTGAAGGTTTTAGAGGGTGAACAAGATATCATTAGAAAAGTAACTCGACAAGGGTGAATCTAAAAATATTTCCAATACCCAAAAAATCACTTTCTGGGGGGAATAAATTTTTAAGTTTGGATTAATTACACTACTAGCATAGCATATGAGGGATAGGATGTGTCAAAATTCAAAATTCACCCCGAACACATTTGGTATCAAAAAATTGCAAACAATACCTTTCTGAAAAGGGAATTTCATGAATTTTTTAGGAAAAATATTTGAAGGATTTGGAAATATCATTTAGTGGGTCGAATGGCCCGATTAGAATACATGTTACTGATCCTAAGGGTTCTGGATAGTGTAGATTTGAAAAATAATAACTCTTTCATCCGAAATGATCCGGGGGTGAATAAGACATTATTTTAAAGATAATTTGACACACTTTGAGAGAAAAATATCAAAAAAGTCATGAAAAATCGTTTGTGATTTTACATTGATTTTTCAATTCACAATAGTTATGCTGCTAGCAAGGGACAAAGCAAAGCAAGGGATATTTTTTATTTTTCTTTGTGTTTTTGGGTCCAAACTTGGGTCATTGACATTCAAACGTCTGTGATTGAGGGGAAAGAGTGGCATGATCATCACAAACTCATTTACACAGCCCCAGAGTAGTTTGGGATGATGAAACAACTCGTTGATCATACTACTCAAGGTTTTGACTCAAAAATAAGGCACAAACATTTCAGGAACAAATGCAAGGCCATTTTCGTCAAAAAATTAGAAGTTTTGAGCTCGTTTAATCAGGATTCCAGATTTGAAAAACTTAATTTTCCCTAAGATTTTTTTGTTAACTTTAAGGAAAATACAAAGTTCATGTTAATCCTCATTGGTTGAGGTTAACATGCTTAGCTTAGGGAGTTTTTGAAAATCAGTTTTTGATAGCCATCAAACATGCACTTAGATAAGGAGAAAACAATGAACATACAAGGGGATGGCATAACATGAATGGGGATGCTAACTTTACTAATGGTCTTGACAAAAAAAGTGTTATGCACACATCTCATGAAGTGAAGCATGCCGAAAATGACAATGATTCATGACAAAATGCAAGTTAACGTATAAACATGCCTGAAACATGCTAGGCTAAGGATTTATGCGTGGATTGAACATAACATGATGCATGGATATGGCATAAAATGCATGAACAAGAGCTATCAAAAATAATGAGGATTAAATAAGACACTTTGCACATCAAAAGGGGCATCAAGACATCCAAATTCTAAGCTACCACAACCAAAAGCCATAATAACACACGAGAATCCTAAGAGGGTGATGGAAGCATGAAAGGCTTATTAAATGATAAAGATATTGAAAAATAGAGAATGAAAATGATTAAGTAGGAAGTTATACTGACAAAGCTTTAAATTTTGGTCAAGTGGTTAGAGCAGTAGAGATGGCCTAAATTCCTCTATTTTCCTTGTTGTTAATTAGCAAGAAACGAGAGAAAAAAAAAGCTTTCGGTTCTGGTATAGGTAAGGATGATTTTTCAGAGCGTATAATGGCTGGGAGTGAGTGTTTGGGGCTATTTTTGGATGTTGAGTAAAGGGCTACGGGATTCTATTTTTTTGCTGTGTAATGAGTTAGGAGAGCTAAAACAAGCTGGAAAAAACTTTTTTTGAGATATTAATAGCCTATTTATACCAGCACTTTGAAGCTAAATTAGAGGTATTTTTTGTCATTTCTCCAAGGGACAAAGTTATGACAGTTGATAGATATAGGGTGGCTGTAGGAAGCAATTTGCTACCAATGTGATAGACATAAGGTGGCTGGTTTGATTGTTGAAATCAGATACCAGCAAGTAAGGTGGCTAATGGTGATCTTTGTCAACAAACAAGGTTTTGATCTAATTTAGACTTGAAAAAAATGTTTTAATTAAGTCATAAGTCTAAATTCGTAATCTAATTGGGTTTTGATCTTTTCTGATGCAAAAACAAGTTAAAATCGAGCTTTGGATCAATGGTGGACAAGTTAAAAATGCCTCTATCATGGAAAATGACCTACTTCTATTGATACATTAAAGAATTTATCGATACATTTAGTCCAAAAAACTCAGAATGTATCGATACAATGATCATTGTATCGATACTATGAAACATTGTATCGATACATGTTGATGTGTATTGATACATTTACCTTACATAATTCAATTTTTGGTTTTGGCATGGCCTAGTATCGATACTTGAGTTCATGTATCAATACACAAACTTATGTATCGATACATTACACATTGTTGTAGACACCTTATTTTGTCTGGGCTAATTTTTAGCAATCTGGAGCATGGACGTGAGAGGGGGCGATGAGAAAAAGTATTTTAAGGAGGTCAAGAAAACCTAGGGAGCATACCAAAGGTAAATGCAAAGACGTGGCATCAAATAACGTAGTTCAAGGCGTCCAGGGACAAAAGATATGAGAAAATTCACAATTTTACTTGAATGTATCGATACATGGCTCTCATGTATCGATACAATGCTCCAACGATCCAAAATTTTGAAATGTCCCTATTTGTATCGATACAACATGTGATGTATCGATACATGAGCCTTTGTATCGATGCATGACCTCGTGTATTGATACTAGGCCATGCCAAGACCAAAACATGCATTCTGCAAAGAAATGTATTGATACATATCAACATGTATCAATACAGTGGTTCATAGTATCGATACAATTGTTTATTGTATCGATACTATCATTGTAACGATACATTCTGCAATGTATCGATACATGCAGGCCATTTTCATGGTCCGAGCATTTTTGACTTGTCCACCATTGATTCAAAACTCAATTTAACTCATTTCTTCATATCAGGAAAGATTAAAACACATATCAGATTACGAATTTAGACTTTTGAACTAACCAAAACATTTTTTTGAAGTCTAAATTGGATCAAAAAAGGTCAATATCACATGATCACCCTACTCCCTAGTTCATTGACCAAGATCACCATCAGCCACCCTATTTCCTAGAAAATCATTTCAGCATTTAAACCAGCCACCCTATGCCCATCACATTGGCAGCAAGTTGCTCCCTACAGCCACCGTATAGCCACCATGCTGACATCACTTTGTCTTTCTTGAGAAATGGCCAAAAACACCTCCAATTTGGCTCCAAAATGCTGGTATAAACGGACCACTTCTATCTTAGCTAAAAAAGGGTTAGATTCCAGCTCATTTTCAACTTCCAAAACACATTCCTACACCAAAAAAACCAGAATCCCGTAGCTCAACACCCATCACCCAAAAACAGCCGTAAAACACTCACTTTCAACCACTACACATTCTGAAAATCACCCTCATCCATACCAGAACCAAAACCTCATTGTTTCCCTCTTTTTCTTGCTTATTAACAACAAGAAATATAGGGAAATTCAAGCCATCTTTGCTACTCCAATTGTTTGGCTGAAAATTGAAGTTTTGTTGGTATAACTTCTTACTCTATCACTTGCATTTTTTGTTTTTTAGCATCTTCATCATTTTAGTGAGCTCTCCATGTTTCTATCAGTCTTAGGACTATCATGCATTATTGTGGCTTTCGGTTATGGTAGTTTAAGATTTTGATGCCTTAATGCCCATTTGATGTGCAAAATGCCTCATTTCATCCTTATTAGTTTAATATCTCTTGCTCATGCATTTCATGCCATATCCATGCATCTTGTTATCCTTAATTCATGTATGAATCACTAGCCTAACACATTTCAAGTACATTTATACATTAACTTGCATGATCACTGTCATTTTCAGCACCCATAACATTTTCTTGTCAAAATGCATAAAACTTTTTTTGTCTAGACCATTGGTAAAGTTAGCATTCCTATTCATGTTATGCGCTATCCCCTTGCATGTTTGTTGTCTTTTCCTTGTCAAAATGCGTGTTTGATGGTGGTCAAAACTGATTTTAAAAAACCCCCAAGCCAAGCATGTTAACCTCAACCAATGAGGATTAGCATGGACTTAGCATTTTCCTTAAAGTTAGCAAAATATCTTAGGGAAAATTAAGTTTTACAGATCTGGAATCTTGGTTAAACGAGCCTGAATCTTCTGATTTTCCAACAAAAATGGCTTTGCACTCATTCCCAAAATGTTCGTGCCTTGTTTTTGAGTCAAAACCTTGAGTGGTATGATTAATAGGCTGTTTCATTGTCCCAAACTACTCCGGGGTTGTGCAAAGGAGTTCGTGATGCTCATGCCACTCTTTCCCTTCAGTCATGGACATTCAAATGTCAATGACTCGAGTGTAGACACATAAACATAAAAAAATGAGAGATATCCCCTGCTTTGCTTTATCCCCTACTGGCAGCACAACTATCGCAAATTGAAAAATCACTTTAAAATATTAAATGATTTTTCATGAATTTTTTGATATTTTTCTATCAAAGCAGATCGAATTATCTTTAAAACAATGTCTTATTCACCCCCGGATCATTCTGAATGAGAGAGTTATGATTTTTCAAGTCTAAACTATCTGAAACCTTTGGAATCCAAACATGTATTCTGGTTGCGCCATTCAGGCCCACTAAATGATTTTTCTAAATTTTTTAAACATTTTTCCTAAAAGATTCATGAAATCCCCTTTTCAGAAGGGTATCGCTTGCAATTTTTTGACACCAAATGAGTCTGGGGTGATTCTTCAAATTTTGACACACATTGTCCCTCATATGCTCTGCCAGCAGCTAAATCAATCCAAACTTGAAAATTTATTCCCTCGGAAAGTGACTTCTTGGGATATTGGGAATATTTTTAGATTGACCCTCATCGAGTTAGCTTTCTACCGGTATCTTGTCCTCCATCTAATTTCTTCAAACCAATTTAGAATAAATTCAGGAAGTAGGATAGCGCGATGCTATCCCATGTTTTTAGTTATGGTCAATGTTGAGTTGTTTTCCCAAATCTAGTCTCGAGACATTCGAGTGTCTCTGTGTCACCCCGATCAGACTCAAGAACATGCTTTGACTTCCCATGGCTCGTATCAAGTCACAAACATATTTTACATCTTTACCATCCTCATTCACAATAATTTTTTTTTACCAAAAGTTGTCAAAAAGCTCACACATATTCCTTAATCACAAAGTTTTGTCAACTTAAGTTTTCTAACTCGACTTCTCTAAAGAATGTTAGACGTGTCATTTTTGGGGATACTCTAATCCTGACCTTTTGAGGGGACACTCTAACCCTGTTTTTCAAAATTATCGAGATTGAAAAAATCTTCCTTTGTCAAAATGACTTGTCATCCACGGGGATACTCTAACCTCGACCTTCCAAGGGGATACTCCAACCCTGCTTTTCAAAATTTTCAAGATTTAAGAATCCTTCTTTGTCAAAATTATTTATCATCTACATGGATACTCCAACCTCACCTTTTCGAAGGGATACTCCAACCCTATCTTACAACTACAATTGATTTTTTCTCCTTCTCAGACTTCTATGAATATGTCAAACAAACCTTGTTTAATCAAGAAACCCAGATGCATCTAAAAAATTATCGATTCGGTTATTTCCAGATAATTGATGCCAACAGCGAGATAAATTCCAATAGTCCACCCATTTTCTTTATCATTATGTTGAATGATCCATGTTATGTTACTTCATTTATTGCCTTACTAAAATGATTTCTTTATGATGATTATTTATATTCATGTTTCCAAAATATTTCAAATAAAATTAAAGGTAATGTTTCACGTGGGAATCTCTCTAGTGCCCAAAGTGGAATACTCTATTTTCAAAGTAAAATCCAGTGGTCATTTTTATCGAAAATCTTTATATTTCCCATCTTTGCATGGCGTATATGAGATTAAATCTTTTTCATCAAAACCTAGATTATTTTTACAAGATTCATGCATTAAAAGGGGTTATATCAAAATAATGACAAGTTAAGATCGAAAGAATCAAAATCGAGATAAGACATGGCTAGTAAGGTACCAATTTCGGGCATCATGAAGGGTTTCGTACCTCATCGTGTCTAACCAACTCCCGAACCCAAACGATGAATCTTTGTATTACGTAGACCACGAGATCAATGTTTTGAGTTTTGTTACTCAAAACATAAGTTTCAATAGGCATCCGATCATGCCTAGATCAAAATATTGGTGGCAATTCCAAGCGTTGGCCATTTCATGATGGTCATCTGAGACCAATAATGTGAGCGATTGGTCTTATGGTCCCCCCTCACTGTACCACAAGTCGAGAATCCGTAAATTCTCGTTCTCATCACATCATGAAAGAAAAGTCTCAGTCAAGAAGACATTTCCAAGTCAAGAAAATATTTTAAGTCGTACACACTCGTAGATCTGTGAAGATCCACCCTAGGGTACGTTACGACAACTTGGCGACTCCGCTGGGGACAGTATAGAGAGTTAGGCCAATAACTAGCCGTGTCTTACTAGGTTCCTGGTTCTTCAATCGTCGGTCATTATTTAACTATGACCCTTTCTTTGTTTTGACAACTAATCTTTTGTTTGACATGATTGTCAGGATTGTCTCATTTTTGAATAATCATCAGTTTAGTAAAAATGGTAATACGGAAGTAAACAAAAGGGTTTGATCATTTCCTCATCACACATCGCGCACTTGCATATGCATTAGAGTCCCACCAAACTCCATGGCATGGTTGCAACCCAATCATTAAAAGGAAGTGAGCTATCCGCTTTCATGAGTAACCCTCTACATAGGCATGGCAATAACTTCTCGGATGTAAATTACCTATGTCTCTTATGACTAACCCTCTGCATTTGCATAGGGAAATACATCCAACAGATTAAAGCCGTTCTGCCAAACCCGTGATGGGTCTAGGATCGGGGTCCCTTGACTGTTCTTACCGGATGGAGGAACAATTCGAATACCTATTTAGGCGTCAACTCAAACCTCATATAGTGAGCCCTACAAGCTAAACCATGTCAAACCATACCAGAATACTGCTAGAATACCCAACTTTTACAACCTTTACTCTTAATCACCATAATTATGTAGGTGACAGTAAGTATACAATTGTCACCCGTATATGCATTTTTATCATTTATCAAGGCATGTCGTCGTGCCACCCGAACGATGGCTAACCATTGTATAAATAAATGACGATAAACAAAAACCATCATTCACAATGTCTTATACTACAAGTTGTTATGCTATCCGAGTCATGGCTTAATGCGCATCTGCACTAGTGGTGATAAATGAATTACCACTAGTCGGTTATTTTTCCATCAAAATAAGATATTATATCACCTCACAAAGGGCAAGCTGCATCCAGACATGTTGATATGCTGTCCGTTTCTTGTCTCACCACCTTGGTTGAGACATGTTGTGAATTTTTTGTTCTGATGTTCTTAAATTCTTTATTTCCTTACATTTGTCCCTTATATATTTTACTAACTCGTTTCCTTTTCTTGGTGTTCTATCGTATGCATCATCTCATCATAATTATCATGACCATCATCATTTTGGGACAATTGTTATGGTTTAGTGTTCAGCAAGGGATCTTTTTGTGGCTCTATGAAAAATGTTATCAATGAAGCTGTTCCAGGATTTAATTGTCTCCAATGCATATGCATGTTTACTTTCACCATTTTTATACTTGCATCAATCATTCATTATCTTAACTCATCATTGCATCATAAACACTCATCAATAAATGCATTTTCAAGTAAAAGTCTAATACGAGAATTGGGCCATAAAAGTGCAAGGGACTCCGGGGTCAATCAGCAAAACGGAACCTAACATCCTACATCACTACAACACGCGATGCCTTAAACAAATCATAGAGAGTGATCATGAAGCTTGTATTGAGCGACTTGAGCTAATGGTTAAGGAATCACAAGACCAGATGCTCCATCAACAATGCGAAATGCAAACTCAAATCGCAGAACTTATGGAACTAATGACAGCCTCCATGAAAGAAAAAGGGTAAGCAAGCACTGTTGAAACAAGGAATGATCCTTCCAATACAGAAAGTCCCCCTGCCAATAATTCAAAACTCACCCAAGGGTAAGCCAGACAAGAACAACGGCCCGCTCCTACTAATGAGGCTTTGCCAGTCATCAACCTTAATCCCATTATGGCTAGTCAAAAATTCATTCCTGGCACTCAAGGGGTGAACTTAGGAGTCTCATCGGTAGATCCGATAACCCTTGACCATGAGGAACCAAAGAAAACAGAAGGTCAAAAGTCCACCATGACTGTGGCAGAAGTGAACAAATTCTAGCTACTAGAAAAATGCCTCCAAGCTATCGAGGGGAGTGACAAGTTCGGAGCTCTTGACGCGCAATCGCTGTCTTTGGTGTCCAACCTTGTCATTCCCCTGATGTTTAAAGTCCTAGAGTTTGATAAGTTTAATGGAACCACTAACCCTTCTGTCCATGTCTAAATGTACCTATGAAAGATGACCGGGTATAAGAAAGATGAAAAGCTCCTCATCCATTGTTTCTAATACAGCCTTACTGGGATAGCAGCGCAGTGGTATATCGAGCTAGACAATGTGAAAATTTAATCATGGGCTGACTTGGCTAAGGCTTTTCTAAATCAATACCAACACCTGTCGGATTGGGCGCCAGATCGACTTTCCCTGATTCGAGAAAAGATCCATTGAATGTTTCAAGCAATATGCCCAAAGGTGGATAAAGGAAGCAGCCCTAGTCCAACCTCTCCTTCTAGAAAAAGAGATCACAGTCACTTTCATTCACACCTTATGCGGTCCTTATTATGAGAAGCTCATAGGAAATGCCACTAAGAAATTTGCAGACTTGGTTTTCTCTAGAGAAATGATTGATGCCGCCATTAAAAGTGGTAGAATGTCTATTGGGGAAACATCTGGATCAAGTAAGAAGCCCATGGTCGGTAAGAAAAAGGAAGAGGAGGCTAATGCCATAAATTATGTTGGCTCATTTTAGCCAAGATAGCATCAAGCACCTAACCCTCGCTACTCAAGAACATCACGTTCTTACCTCGTCACATAATCCTTCAACCAATCTATGCCATAACTTATAACCCATCACTTACAATCCTATCGAACCCACCACAAAGCTACTCTCCACAAGTCCACCAAAATACCATTGGAACAACCAATAATGCACATAGCAATTGAGGCACAAATTAACTGAAACAATATTTTGATCCCATCCCTATGACCTATAAGGAGCTCTACCAAATGTTGCTCTAAAATCACTTAGTGGCTCTGATGTATGTCCTAAAAAAGAAGCCCCTATACTTGCCATGGTACAACCGTAACACCCACTGTGAATACCATGCTGGGACAGTGGGGCATGACATTGAGAATTGCATGTATTTCAAATGAAATATGGAAAATCTAATCAACTCGAAAGTCTTATAATTCAGGATGAACCAGGGATCAAATGTTGCTGCCAATCTTTTACTAAACCACACTAAGCCAGCCATAAACATGATCGATACCAAGCCATAGAAATTATGTCCTTCCACCAAGGCTTGATTTTGATGATGGGGTCATGATGGAAGCCCCTGCATTTTTCCTGTCCCTTTCATGTAATGTTAAGAAATGAAAACCTACCTACCCTCGCCCAAAAGCAAGTAGGTGTCTTATGTAAGGGGCGTTTGTTATCAAACATTATCGATGAAATGGCTTTTGCATATATCATTCCATATTTTATGCCTCCATCACTTTTCAATCTCTTTGTCTCAATTACTCTTTTGCCTCTATTCTTATCCGAATCCTCAGATTGTGTGTATGTCTTTTGAAATGCCTATTTCTTTACCTTTTTAGATGTCTTGATGATAGTGACATGGATGTGTCTGATGGGTCTTTAAAGATTGATTTTAAACGATCAATTGCATTAGTGAAGTTGATTCTGAAGAAGGTTTTGAAGAAAGCTCTGCACCATCGGACCTCTTACAGTTCAAGATCCAGCATCATAATTCTATCCTTATCACCTAAAGATGAATGAGGCAGTTGAGGCGGCCAACAAAAACATCAAAAGAATAGTAAAGAAAATGGTCGAGACTTACAAAGACTAGCATGAGAAGTTATCCTTTACACTTTATGCCTACATATCTCAGTTCAAATTTCCACAAGCGCTACCCTATTCTCCCTTGTCTATGGGATGAAAGCTGCATTGCCCATCGAAGTCGAGATCCCTTCTCTCATAATCTTGATGGAAACCAAACTTGAAGAAGCTGAATGGGTCAAGAACAAATATGACTAGCTCAACCTCGTCGAGGAAAAATGCATGAAAGCCATTTGCCATGGTCAAATGTATTAAAGACGTATGATCCAAGCCTACGACAAAAGGATGCGCCCATGACAATTTCACCTAGATGAATTGGTATTGAAGAAGATCCTCCTAATTTACAAAGATGCACGGGGCAAATGGACCCCTAATTGGGAAGGATTGTATGTCATAAAGCAAGCTTTCTTTGAAGGGGCCCTAATCTTGTCAGAAATGGACGATAATGTCTTGCCCAACCCAGTTAACTCAGATTCTGTTAAGAAATATTACATGTAAAGGGCAAAACTTGAAAAGGCATCCTTGAAAAACAAAAGCAAAACAAAAAAGAAAGAGAATAAAAAAGGGTCCAGATAAAAATTCGAAAAGGGCATCTGGGCAGCCAACCCGACTACAGTTTAAAACCTGCTAGAGCGACTTGAGAAAATCAATTTTTGATAAGGCATGAACTGAGAGTACCTATAAGATAATGCAAAGTAATCCTAGAGAACTTTCGAAGATCAACTCATGCTAGGCATATTCATTATTCGAGAAAGATTTTGAAAAGCACCTAAAGAACTCCATGTCATGATTGTCAGAAGCATCTTTTACACAAAGGATCATCTTCTCACTACCCTATCAATTGCTTGTCAAATAGTATATTGAGTTATGTCTCTTTGTTGTCATAAATAAATATTGCCTTGTTTCTTTTAACCCCTGTACAATTCACATTGCACTTGTTATTTAACTAATAATGTTTGATAATCAACTGAAATTTGTATAAGGACATCTCGATATTACATCGAAAGGAAAAGAAAAGCATAGGGAACTCTGCTCATGCCCTGATCATGAAGACCTTGCACTTTTCGCGTCCAAACATCCACTTGGCATGACCATACACCAAACCATTTCTTGCTTTCGCAAGCCACATCTCAAGAAAAAACATTTTAGGCTAACCAAAAATCAACCCATGCATTTTATCATAATCCTATCGAAACCAAAAACATTAACCTAATCAGTCAAATAGTCTCTAAATTGTTGATAATGCCCTTCATTTGTCAAGAAAATGATTGAGCCTCTTAAATCGAGAAACGCAATAGTCAAATTCTTGAGACTAAATTTTTGGTCATATCCCCAATGGAGCAGGGACAACCTCCAATCCCCAGTAGGATTAGGAAAATTTTCATCATAGTCACATCAAAGACAAATCGCTATCCCTATGAGAGTCTGAATGTCATACAAGGAGAACTATAGCTATCTCCCGTATTAGACTTCACATCATGCAATCCACATCATGCATTCACATTACCATCACACATCTTCATTTTGCAATATCACTTCAAGCCAGGTTCACCGAACCTCCAAGGAATTCCTAGTAAGAACTCTAATCTTCATAAACCAGGTGTCATTCAGGTAAGGTCCTTTTTTTCTCATCACCTTATGTCAAAAGTGCTAGTGTTAAGAAATTATTATCTAAAAACTATCGTAAAAAACTTTTGTCAAGAACATTCGTTAGAAGCTTTGTCAAGAACTAGTGCCAAAACCCTTTTCATCAAGAAATTTTGTCATGAACTTCTGTTAAGAAAAGCTTGTATTAGAACTTTTATCAAAAACTTTGTCACCACCCCTTAAAAACCCATAAGTCAATGGCATCCCTTTAAAGCCTATAAGTCAGTGGCACCCATTTAAGCCCACAAGTCAGTGGCATCCCTTTTAGGCCCATAAGTCAGTGGCACATTTCCAAAAGCCCATAAATCAGTGGCACCATTTTAAAACCCATAAGTTAGTGGCACTTTTTTAAAGCCTATAGGTCAGTGGCACCCTCTTTAAAGCCCACAAGTCAATGGCATCCAAGTCAAAGCCCATAAGTTAGTGGCACCTTTTTAAAGCCCACAAGTCAGTGGCACCTTCTTCAAAGCCCACAAGTCAGTGGCACCCTTTTCAAAGCCCACACGAGCTGGTGGCACCCAAGTCTAAGTTAAAGCCCGCACGAGCTTACAGCACCCTTTTCAAAGCCTACAGGAGCTGGTGGCACCCAAGTCTGAGTCAAAGCCTGCATAAGCTGGCGGCACCTAAGTCAAAGCTCATACAAGCTGGTGGCACCTAAGTCAAAGCCCACACGAGCAGGCGGCACCTAAGTCTAAGTCAAAGCCTGCACAAGCTAGCGGCACTCGAGTTAAAAGCCCATAAGTCAATGGCACCCTTTTTAAAGCCCATAAGTCAGTGGCACCCTCTTTAAAGTGCATAAGTCAGTGGCACCCAAGTCAAAGCCCATAAATTATTGGCACCTTTTTTAAAGCCCACAAGTCAATGGCACCTTTTTAAAGCCCATAAGTCAGTGGCACCCTCTTCAAAGCCCATAAGTCAATGGCACCCAAGTTAAAGCCCACAAGCTAGTGGCACCTTTTTTAAAGCCTACAAATCAGTGCCACCTTTCTAAAAGCCCATAAGTCAGTGGCACCTTTTTAAAGCCCATAAGTTAGTTGCACTCTCTTCAAAGCCCACAAGTCAGTGGCACTTTTTTCAAAGCCCACATAAGCTGGTGGCACCCAAGTTTGAGTTAAAGCTTGTATAAGTTGGCAGCACATAAGTCAAAGCCCACACAAGTTGGGGGCACCAAGTTTAACTCAAAGCCTACACGAGCTGGTGGCACCCAAGTTTAAGTCAAAGCACACACAAATTGGCGACACCTAAGTTAAAGCCCATACAAGCTGGTGGCATTAAGTTTAAGTCAAAGCCCGCACAAGCTGGCAGCACCTGAGTTAAAGTCCACACAAGCTGGCGGCACCCACACCAAATATCTATATTACTCCGTACCTATCTAAGGGGGTCAAACCTTAGAAAACCTAACACCTTAGTGTTCTGGGGCAGTCCACCCTAGACAAAATAGTGTTTATTTATCTTTGACTTGTTCTTGATTCTCAACAACGGTCAAAAAGGGGCAACTGTAGTCACCTTATTTTGTTTGGGCTAATTTTTAGCAATCTGGAGCATGGACGTGAGAGGGGACGATGATCGATACATGGTAAATGCCTAGGGATCATACCAAAGGTAAATGCAAAGATATGGCATCAAATAACGTGGTTAAAGGTGTCCAGGGATAAAAAATATGAGAAAATTCATAATTTTACTTGAATGTATCGATACATGGTTCTCATCTATCGACACAATGCTCCAACGATCCAAAAATTTGAAATGTCCCCATTTGTATCGATACAACACATAGATGTATTGATACATAACCTCGTGTATTGATACTAGGCCATGCCAAGACCAAAACATGCATTTTGTAAAGAAATGTATCGATACATATCAGCATGTATCGATATAGTGGTTCATAGTATCGATGCAGTGGTTCATAGTATGAAAAATTCAAAATGTCACAAAAATAGAGAACCTGACTCTTTATGGGCTAAAATGCCAATAAGAATTTTTCCTTGAATATTTTTTATTTTTCAGAGTACATATCGACATAAATACCATATAAGTATCAGTATAATTATACAACAGTTAACTTCTAAGTTTAATGAAAAATTATCTAAAAATTCCTAAAAATGGGAAATTTGATCGCGATATCATTCGCAAAAACAAAATTTCAAAATTTTGACAAGAAAGGATAAAACTTTTTTTTGTCTTAAATATTCATCCTATATATCCAAAATTAGAGATCAAAGCATGATTTTTTTTATCACATGAACTTGCAGCCATTTAACTATGAATAAAAAGGTTTTGAGAATGTCTGATTCATCTGAAAAAGATCATTCCCAGTGAGGGTTGCCATAAAGTTCTTAATCTCGGATATTTAGAATTATAAAAAAAAAGGAAAAAAAGGGACCCGAAAAAATTAGGTGTCTGCACTAACATGTTTCCTTTTGTAATGATTATCGTGCATTCATGTTTAAAATTTATTCTTTTCAATAAAATTTACAAGGCAATGTTCCATGTTGGTATCTCTCCAATGCCTAATATGAAACACTCAATATTTTTAAATCCAATCTGGACATTATTTTCATAAATAGCCCTATGTTCCTCACGTCTTCAAGGCACATAGGTGATCTAATTTTCTTTAAAAACCTGGATTTGTATTTCCTCCAAAACTTCATGCATTTAAGAGGATTATATCTAAATAAAGACTAAATGCAACTGATTTAACCTAGAACAAAGTGAGACATAGTTAGTAGGTACTGATTTCGAGCATCGTGGGATGCTAGTCGTTCTATGCGCTAACCAATGCCCGAACCCAACCAACGAATCTTTGGACTTTGTGGACCTTGAAATTGATGTTTTGAGTTTTGTAGCTTGAAATATTGTTTTCAATAGGCATCTAATTCTGCCTAGCCTAAAATGATCTATGGTGACTCTAAGTTTATGGCCATTTACGGTGGCCACTCAAGACTCGATTAGATGAGCGATTCACCCTGCGGTCTCTCTCTCTTTCACATTCATATGCCTAATCCAAATCCCGATCATGGGATAACTCAGAGGCTCAACACAAGCAACCATTATTTATTTTAAGTTGAATGCACCAAGCCCTTCAGATCGTTTGAAGTTTTAAAGGTGGGCATGTGGTGACAGCTTGTGACTTTGCTAAGGACCAAACTAGAGAGTTAGTCCTATAACTAGCTATTGCTCACTCGATACTTGGTTTTTTTATCTCCATAATTATTTAGATATAACTCTCTTTTATTTTTGCCTACTAATCTTTATTATTTATGTTTTTGCCCTGTGATTGTTAGGGATTAGTTGTACCCGATTAAATGTTGATTTAAATAAATATGGCTATATAGGAGTAAAATAAAAGGTTTGATCGTTTCCCCAGTGCACTTCGTGCATTTGCATTTGCACTTGCACTAGATTCCCACCAAACACCATGGTGTGGTTAGTATTTTAATTATTAAGAGGAAGTGACCCATTTGCCTTTGTGAGTCACCCTCCATATAGGCATGGCAAGACATTCTGGGATATAAATTACCTATTCTCTCGTGAGTACCCCCTAGCATTGCATAGGGAAATACATCCACCAAATCGAACACGTTTTGCTAAACCCGTGATGGGCCTAGGATCGAGGTACCTCGATTATCCTTACCAATCGAAAGAATAAATTAGACATTGAAATAGGCATTAACTTAAACCCATATAGCGAAACCTATGAGCTAAACCATGTCAAACCATGCCTACTGCTGCTAGAATAAATCGAAGAGGATGATCACTCAGGGAAACATTTCTTACATTTACTCCTAGATGCCATGGTTATGTGGGTGATAATGGGCAAACTTACCACTTGCATTTGTCATTTTTATTTTCATGATTATTCTTTTACAACATGTCATTATGTTTAATGGTAAATCCTCTTTAATAAGTGGGTAAGGACAAACGAATGCCATTACCTGTAGTGCCATCTTAAAATGGTTATATCTGACCGAAATAAGCTGTCATGCTACTTGAACGATGGCTTAGTATGTACTTAACATAAATGGTCATGAATAAAAATCACCATTTAAATAGTTAGTCTTAGTCCTCGTGAGGTATCATATTACTTTGTAAAGAGACAATTTTCATGTGGATATGCCGATATACTGCCTGTTGAATACCTCAACATTCAGGATTGCCATGTCTACCCCTAGGCATCATACCACCTAATCTTAAGATGAATTTTGTGATACACTTCTATTGCTATTCCTTATTTTCTTTATCTTTTGCCTATTATTTCGTATTTGTTACTAACTTGTTCCCTTTTTGCTTTTTTTTACCATGCATCATTTCATCATAATCACCATCACCATGGGACAACTGATTAATGATTCAGTGTTCATCAAAGGATGTTTGTCATGGAGCAATAGCCCACTTCAAAGCCATTTGAAGAAGTTTGAGCATGGTCAGAACATCGATAGCATAAAGATAGAGACGTCCTTAAACCAAGGTATGTCTCAATGGTGCATGAAAGGATCAAGATAGGGTACTATCAAAATGATTGGCAGGATCTGAGGATTACATGGACCAATTATGACAATTCCTAAAGGGAATTATTTACTAACAGATACAGAGATATTGCTCTTCTACTCCAAGTTTATTTGGATATTGGTTTGTTGCAAGTTGCCTCTTAGTTTTGAAATCCAACATACCGGTGTTTCACTTTCAATCATGAAGATTTGGTCCCCACTATTGATGAATACACTGCATTACTCAACATTGAGAGAGTGAAGGTTGATAGAATATAATGCAAAGTGTTAAATCCTCTAATTTTCAAGAAAAGATTAGCTCAAATCCTTAGGGTAACAGAGTCTTAGATTGAGAGTCATATCAAAACAAAGGGGAACATTGAATGCATCTTATGGGCTAGTTTGAAAAAAGCAATGGCTAGTAACATTGACATTAAAAAAAATCTAAGATATCTGCACTTTGGCAATATATGGTCTGGTTATATTCCCAGGGACATTAGGCTATGTTGAAGCTACAATAGTAGATTTTTTTTCTTATTTGTGCTACATCATCAATCTCGCATTGGCCATCATTACTAAAACTATTTGAGCTCTTAATATTTGTAAAAAAGTAGGTACGGGTCGATGCATTGGATATGTATCGCTTTTTCATATTTGGTAGGATGTCATACTACTTCTTACACAACTTTAGCCCTATTTCCAAGGTACTTGAGAAAGAATGGCCTTAAGACAAATCTAAAGAGTAATGGGTTTGGAAATTTCAAAACCTCAAAGAGAAGGAGGTAAAATGGAAGGCCTTTAGCTTTTCCCCATAAACGATCATATACCAGTACAGAGATTATAGTTGTGTGCCACTCATGGGACTATGGGGAAGTACTAGCTATGCACCCTTTTTAGTCCTTCGACAATTCTAGTGTCGTCAATTCATCCCCTTCGTCCAAGACCTAGAGTTGTGAGATTTTAACTATGGTGAACCTATTTACAAGTCAAAAGTCCAGCAAGCCTTTCATACATGGAAACAAACCTGTTACATGGAGAGATATTGGAGAGGGAGTAGTATGACCCTAAGATATAATGAATGGAGGATTCATCGCATTAATGATGCCATGCCCCTGTCTGGTATTGGGACATCACAAATACCAATTAACAAATTTCCCTCTGAGATTGAATTGCTCAAGCGAGAGTTCAAACAAGAAAAGGCAACCTTTGCCAAGGAGATTACTCAATTAAAGGAGGAAAATAGTCAATTGAAAATTACCCTCTACCTCCGGGATAGCAAGGTGAATAGGACTGTTAAAGAGAAAAACCACTTCAAAGAGGATTTTGAGAGTTTGAAGAAAGACCATATGTCCCTTAACAAAGCAAACAATTTTCGAAGACTTGGAAAGTCATTGTTTGAGTAGAGGACAAAAATTACAACTCTAAAAAAGGAACTACATTAATGGAGAGAAGCGACTAGGGTTAATAGAGAAAAGCGTGTTTAGAACCTAGGCTCTTACATCAAATTATCGAAGGAAGAATGAATGGTTAGCAGCTCGAGTCTAAGATTTGAGAGTAAACCAGGTTGAAAATGGAGCTCTAGCACTCAAAATTCAAGATTTAAAGCATTCTCTTCAAGCTCGCCAAGACTAAGTCAATGCACTGGTGAGAGCCTTAGAGCAGTGAGAGCAAGAATGGCTTCAAGTGGTTGATCACGCATGCCAAAACTCTCAGGACCATCATTGCCTCTCACAAAGCAAATTTAGTTAGCATAGTTGGAGGTCGAGAACATGATGGTTGTTGCCCGATCCTTGATACGTGATATCTTATCCACTGAAGTCTATGAGCAAGACTTGTTGTATTTCTTGGACTATGTAATCAGGCAATGTAATCGTGTCAAGCATTTTTGAATGTAATCATATGTAATCGGGACATTTTGTTGCTTTAATGAAATATGCTATTGGTGAGCTACCCTTAATCCAATTGTCCTCTATACATTTGCATGACTAACCTAATTCTTTCATTGTTTTATTTATTCATGATCGCATATTCACTCTTATTGCATTAAACATATGCATAAACATATCATCAAAGCCTAATCCGATAATAATTTAAAGTGAAGGTGATCTAAAACATGAAACCTATAGTTCACTATCAGTATAACACTCACAATCATCAAAAAGCAGTGGAAAACAATCACCAGTCTCGTATTGAAAGACTCAAACTCATGTACAGAGAGTCTAAAGAGCAATCAATCCATAAAAATAAAGAACTCCAAGCTTAGATTACTGAACTAACCAAGCTGCTATCCGATGCATTGAAGGAAAAAGGATAAACGAGCACAGTTGAGGCTAGAAAAAACCTGTCAATCTTGAAAGTAATTGGAATGGCTATTCTGAAGCTGCCAATGCTCAAGAAGGGGCATTGCATAGGCCATATCCTCTGATAACAAACATCCCACCAACCCAGCCATTTATTTACATCAATTTTGCAACACACCCCATTTGGTTCAAAGATTTCAAGGCATAGGCTCTTCACCGACAAGGCCTATAGTCTCAGACCTCGATTAGCAAATAGAGCAAGAGAAAGCAATGAGGCCCTTAGAAAATGATGAAGACTTAGACAAGTATTAGTCACTAAAGAAGCGTTTTCGAGCTGTCAAAGAAAGTAAGAAATTTGGAATCATAGACATAAAATCATTGGGGCTGGTTTCGAGTCTCGTTATCCCGCTCAAGATTAAAGCGCCTAATTTTAAAAAATATAGTGGGACTACTAATCCCACTACCCATTTTCGCATGTACTATTGAAAAATGGCAGGGTATGAAGAGAATGAGAAACTATTGATCCATTGCTTCTAGGATAGTTTGACTAGGGTAGCTCTCTAATGGTATATAGGGCTTGATCCTATAAGAATTCAAACATGGGCAAATTTGGCACACGAATTCCTTGAACAGTATATGCATGTATCGATTGCGCTTCGATTATCTCTCCTTTATGAACATGGAGAAAAAATCTTTTAAAAGTTCTAGGCAGTATGCTCAGAGATAGAGAAAGAAGGCAGCTCAAGTTCATCCCCCTCTAACTTAAAAAAAAATGATGGTCATGTTTATTGGCACCCTACGAGCTTCTTACTATGAAAGACTAGTAAGAAGTGTCAAGAAAAATTTTATCATATCAGGTGAAATGATTGAGAACGCCATAAAAAGTGGCAGGATATCCATAGGGGAATCATCCAGATCGGTCAAGAAGATAATAACTAAGGGTAAAAAGAAGGAGGTAAACCTTGTTAGCAAAAATCATGTGAGGTTTAATCAAAGTCTGCATCCAGCACAGCCTATGTACCTTCCGAACATGTTGAATACGGGCTTAATTCTTAGTCTCGCACATAACAATCAGTTCATACTGCTGAATTTGCTCTAATAATGAGCTTTGCACCATATCTGGCTCAAAACATGACCCAGGGTGCACAACCTTGCAACATAAATAACATGAGAACTACAAACAATCAATAAGCACCCCGAGAAAGGAAGCACTTTAAAACACTTCCTTACTCCTATAAAAAGATTTACTCTCACTTATTGGTAGGTAAACTAGTGGACCCGGTATTCATGAACCCAAGATCACCATCGTACCCTTAATGGTATGATGAGAATGTTTATTGTGAATACCACACTGAAGTGCAAGGCCATTCCATGGAGAACTGCATTTCATTTAAAAGAAAGGTGCCAAGTCTACTAGAAAAAGAATGATGAAGGTCAAACAAAGACCTAGACTAAATGTTGGAGCCAATCTACTCCGTAGTCATGTTAAACCAAGAGTAAATGCGATAATTGAGGGAAAAATTGTTGGGTTAAAAAGGAAAGCTTTCGTGAAAGCTGAAATAGTAACATAGGATAAAAATCAAAGAAGGAATGCCACTGAAACACCCTGCTACTACTACGATCAAGGACACAATTTGTAACATTGCCTATCATTCTTGGAAATAGTCTAAGGCATGATAGAGCGATCCGAGATTGTGTTTTATGAGGAAGGGGATGAACATGTTGATCTATCTATTAATGCCATAGATAAAAAGAGACCTACCGATGATCGGATCTTAAGTTACCTGTCTCTTATGGGCATGGAAAATAAAGCTAATGAAAATTTTAGGCAGTATGCTTTGAGATGGATAAAAGAAGTTACCCAGATTCATCCCTTATTGACAGAAAAAGAGATGATTATTAGATTCATTGGCATATTGCAAGGTCCTTATTACCAAAAGGTAGCAAAAAGATTCTCGAAGAGCTTTATGGATGTAGCATACTTTATGGGATAATTGATGAGGCCATGAAAAAAGAATCGGGTAGAAAAAATCTACAAAGATAAAGGGAAAAGAAAAATGAAGGCTAGTTAGCAACTAAAATATGGCACTAAAGCCAGTTTGTCATAAACTCGTGCTGAGCTAGACCTAAAGAAGATGGTCACTGAAGAAAACTGTGAGATTGTAGGAGACATAGAAGAAGTTAGAACGCCAATGAATTTGGTTTGGCAAATCCTGGTGCAAGCTAACATACTTAATGCAGCCAAGCAGACACAAAAAATAATGGATGACTTCTATGATTTCCATACTGTTTATGGCCATACTCTTTAAAGAAGCAAAGAGTTTCATTTTATGGTTCAAAGGATGATGAATTAAGATAGCATCAAATTCTATGATGAAAATTAAACCTTGCATACGAGTCTGCAAATACAACAATCTCTGTCAACATTGTAGAAAAAGAAGAGGGCAATCCTCCTTATGGGTTTAAAAGGCCATTGATTTTGTACAAAAATCGATCGAGAGTCAAAGCCATCCCTATTCAGCCTACACCAAGGATGATCATTCAACTTCTATCTCTTTTCCCTTATAAAGGCAATAAGGCAATTCCTTGAAACTATGAAAACAAAACTTTAAACATTGGGGAATCTAGTCAACAAGTAGTAAGTGTGGACCTTTGAGGAGTAAGTCACCTAACTCGAAATGGCAGATGTTATGCCCAGCAGCATTAAGAAGTGAAACTCAGCAAGAAAATATAAGTCTTATTCCTCAAGCACTAAAATCCGTAATCAAAAACTCAGATTCAATAGTCTTTAAGGAACCAGTGAATAAGAAAGAAGCTATAGAATTCTTCAAGTTTATCAAACACTATGAATACAGCATCGTTAATCAGTTGAATAACCAATCAGCCAAGATATCCGTGTTGTCACTATTACCGAATTCTGAAGCTCACAGGAATGCCTTTCTTAAAGTTTTGAATAAGGTCCATGTCTTTCCCATATTTCTATAGGTTAGTTGGATCGCTTAGTGAGCAACATCTTTGTCGATAATTACATATCTTTCAGCGATGATGAAATCCCACATGGAGGTAGAGGAAACTACAAAGTCTTTCATACCGCCATGTATTATAAAGGCACCACATTGCCCAAGGTGCTCATTGATAACGGGTTGGCTTTAAATGTAATGCCGACATCATGCTTGAACAAGCTCCCTATTAATGCATCTCATATTTAGAATAGCTGATGATTATATAGGCGTTTGATGGAACTTGTTAGAACATTATAGGGAACATCACTATTCTATTCCAAATTGGCCCATGTACTTACGAAGTTGACTTTCATGTGATAGACATTGCTCTATCATATAACTGCCTGTTAGAAAGACCTTCGATTCATTCTGCCAAGGTAGTACCATCATCTTTGCACCAAACAATTAAAATTTGTCATCGAGAATAAAGTTGTCAGTATCGGAGAAGGAGAAAATATCATTGCTACTACCTCAACTGATACTCCATATGTCAAACCTAACAAAGATATCCCAAAATTCTCTTTCCAATCCTTTGAGTTTGTCAATGATACTTATGTCAAGGAAGGGTTGCCAACAGTTTAGGCTTGCCTATCAGATAGTACTCACATGGATTTAAAGTTGACTATCAGTAAAGGTGCCTAGGCTAGAAAGGGATTTGAAAAACACCTCTAAAAGATTGCTAAAATGTTAGAAGTTTTCAACCAAATTGACAAAAAAAGGCTAGGATTCAAGCCCAATGCATAGCAAAAAGGAAAACAAGCTTAGAAAAAGCATGAGAAAAGGATAGCTCATTTGTCAGGAGGAGACATGAAGGATGAGCCAATGACATTCCCACCATTTCGGGAAAGTTTTTACCCAGGGGACATGTAAATACTGGCTCCGCTAATGTTATGCTCATATTGAACAAGGCAATTGAGGATTTCTCCATTAATGCGATTGATAAGGCAGAGATGTCAACTAGAAGTCTAAAGACTGGATGTGCCCTTCAAGATTTGTTTCAAATGTTTGTACTGAGACTGTGATTCTTATACTATTCAAGTTTATTTCAAAGTAATGCTATGAACTAAACCTACATGCTCTCGTCTAGAAACATTGTAGGATCCTTTGTATAGACATCTTTTATTAAGTATTATCAATGAAAATGAGTAAGCATTATGCACTTTATTCTTTGTGTTTATAGTTCTTATCAACCTCAGACATTTCTTTACATATTTTCACATCTATATTGTTCTTTTTCATATTATCAGGTACCCCGATAAAAGTGGCATAAATCTTCCTACTAAAACTTCAAAAATCAATTTTGAGCAACCATCTATGTCGGTGAGGTTAAATCCAAAAAGGATCTTAAAGAGAACCCTATACCTCTAGTCTTACTAAGACTAGTTGAATAAGAAGAAAAATAGATATTATCTCATGAAGAACCCACTAAAACCATAAACCTTGGAACAAAAAAAAGATATGAAAGAAGTCAAAATTAAAACTTCCATAAAACCATCAACTCAAGCTAAACTAATAAGTCTCCTTCAAGAATATTGGGATATGTTTGCCTGGTCCTATAAAGACATGCCTGGATTAGATACCAACATTGCGGTCCATAAACTCCCCCTTAAACCCGAGTATAAGCCCATACAACAAAAGTTAAGAAGGATAAAACCTGACATGCTTTTAAATATCAAAGAAAAAATGAAAATCATTTTAAAGCAGGATTTTTAAAAGTAGCCAAATATCCTGAATAGATAGCCAATATAGTCCCAGTTCCTAAGAAGAACGGTAAAATATGAATGTGTGTAGATTATTGGGATCTAAACTGAGCCAACCCAAGAGATAATTTCCCTATACCTCACATAGACCCAGTAGACAATACTACCAAAAATGCACTATTTTCCTTCATGGATGGGTTTTCAGGCTATAACCAATCAAAATGGCAACTGAAGACTTGAAAAAGGCCATTTTCGTAACCATGGAGGGCACTTTCTACTACAAAGTGATGCCCTTCAGGCTCAAGAACGTTGGGCCACCTTACAAAGGGCAATGGTAACGTTGTTCCATG
This sequence comes from Adansonia madagascariensis, assembly GCA_038381835.1. Classification (NCBI taxonomy): domain Eukaryota; kingdom Viridiplantae; phylum Streptophyta; class Magnoliopsida; order Malvales; family Malvaceae; genus Adansonia; species Adansonia madagascariensis. The sequence continues at coordinate 48,054 of JBBYHL010163614.1, read as the reverse complement.
ATCTCTTGCATAAGGAAATTGAGGTCTATGTGGATGATATGATCACCAAGTCGCCAAAAGAAAATGAACATGTGGCCAGTTTGTGAAAACATTACAAAAGGCTTTGCAAATACTAGTTTAAGCTAAATCCTGCTAAATACACATTTGATGCCACACCCAGTAAACTATTGGGTTTCATTGTGAGCAAGAAAGGATAGAGGTTAATCCTGACAAGGTTAAGGTCATTCAAAATCTGCCACCACCTCAAACTCAAAAGAAAGTGAGAAGTTTTTTGGAAAGACTAAACTACATAGCTCGATTCATACTCAATTGACCAATAAATGCAATCCGATCTTTCGGTTACTTCAAAAAAAAAATCCTAAAGAATGGAATCAATAATGCCAAAAAGCTTTTGATAAGGTCAAACATTACCTTTCAAACCCTTAAATACTTGTGCCATCAGTGCTCAGCTGGTTGCTAATCTTGTATCTATCAATTTTAGATAAATCAATGGGCTATGTATTAGGACAACATAATGAATTAGGAAAGAAGAAACAAGTTATCTCTTACTTGAGCAAGAAGTTTACAAAATATGAAAATAATTATTCCTTCATATGTAAACATGAAAATAATTATTCCTTCATAGAGAAGTTATGTTGTGCTTTAGCTTAGACACCTAGAGGTTAAGGCAATACATGTTGCACCACACTATGTGGCTAATCACCAAGCATAACCCCATCAAGTATTTATGCAAAGCTCCTGCCTTGTCTAAGAGATTAGCAGATGGCAAGTTATGCTTTCTGAGTACGATATCATGTATGTGAACTAGAAAGCCAACAAAGGTAGTGCAATAACAGACTTTTTATCAAAGTTAAGCCATAAATGACTATCAGTCTTTAGACTTCAAATTTCCTAACGAAGACTTCATGTGCATATCTGAGGCAGAGAATACTGTCAAGTGTGGGTCATTGTGGAAAATGTACTATGGTGGAGCTTCAAATGCACCGGGGCATGGAATTGGGCCATTTCTTATCTCGTTTGAGGGAAACCATTACCTTTTCATAGCCAAATTAAACTTTGACTTTACCAATAACATAACTAAATATGAGGCCTGAATCATAGGACATAAAGCAGCCATTGAAAGGGGTATTCAAACACTGCAAGTGTTTAGAGATTTAGCACTTGCTACTTACCAACTGAAAGAAGAATGGCAAACATGCAATGCTAAATTGATCCACTATAGGAATCTAATATCAGAGCTCAAGAAAGAGTTTGATGATGTCAGCTACCTCGAGAAGAGAACCAAATTATTAATGCCTTAGCCATTTTATCATCTATGTTCAAAGTCAATTAAGAATCGGACATCTCTCTATTCAAATGAGCATCTATACAACCCCGACACATTATCAGAATATTGAAAAAGAGAAGGACGGTTTGCCATGGTATCATGACATCCTTTAGTACATCAAAGATCAATAGTACCTAAGTGACACCACTAAAATTGAAAAGAGAACCATCAGATAGTTAGATGCAAACTTTATTTTAGATGGTGGGATTTTGTATAAGAAAGGCTGAGATCAGCTGCTACTCTGATGCGTGGATGCCTTTGAAGCTGAAAGAATACTTGAAAAAGTTCACAAAAGAATTTACGGTACGCATGCTAATGGATATCGAACGACCAAACAAGTCATGCGATTAAGCTAGTATTGGCTGATTCTCTAAAAAGACTGCATTAACTATGCTTGGAAATGTCACAAATTCCAAATCTACACTAACAAAATCCATGTCGTACTGACACTACTATCATGATGTACCCTAGAGTGGATCCTTGTGGATCTATGGGTGCGTATGACTTAAAATATTTTTCTGACTTAAAAATATCTTATTGACCAAGACTTTTCTTTCATGATGTGATGAGAATGAGAATGTATAAATTCTTAACTTGTGATATAATAAAGGGGGCTATAAGATGAATCACTCCTTTTATTGGTCTTGGATGACTATCATGAAATGGCCAATGCTTGGAGTCGCCACCGATCATTTCTAGCTAGGCATGACCGAATACCTATTGAAACCTATGTTTTAAGTTGTTTTGAGTTGCGAAACTCAAAACATTGATCCTATGGTCTACATAGTACAAAGATTCATTGTTTGGGTTCAGGAGTTGGTTACGTGCGATGAGGTATGAACCTCTTCGTGATGCCCAAAATTGGTACCTTACTAGCTATGTCTTATCTTGATTTTGATTCTTTCGATCTTAACTCGTCTCTATTTTGATATAACCCTTTTTTATGCATAAATTTTATAGAAATACAAATCTAGGTTTTGATGAAAAGATTTAATCTCATATACACCCTGGATTGATGGGGAATATAGAAATTTTCAATAAAAATAACTTTTGGATTTTACTTTGAAAATGAAATATTCCACTTTGGGCACTAGAAAGATGCCCATGTGGAACATTACCTTTAATTTTATTTGAAATGATTAGAAAACATGAATGTAAATAATCATCACAAATAAATTACATTAGTAAGATAACAAATGGAGTAACATAATATGGATCATTCAATGTAATGATAAAGAAAAGGGATGGACTATTGGAATTTATCATGCAATTGACATCGATTATCTGAGAATAATCGAATCGATAATTTTTGAGATGCATCTGGGTTCCTTGATTAAACAAGGTTTGTTTGACACATTCATGGAAGTCTGAGAAGGACAAAAGATTTAATTACAGTTGAAAGATAGGGTTGGAGTATCCCCATGGATGGCAAATAATTTTGATAAAGAAAGATTTTTAAATCTTGTCAATTTTGAAAAATAAGGTTGGAGTATCCCCTCAGAAGGGTAAGATTGGAGGATCCCCAAAAGTGATATGTCTGACACTCTTTACAGAAGTCGAGTTAGAAAAGTTAAATTGACAAAACTTTATGATTTAGAAAACGAGTGAGCATTTTGACAACTTTTGGCAAAAGCAGTTATTGTGAATGAGGATGGTAAAGAATTAAAATATGTTTGTGCCTTGATATGAGCCTATCGGAGGTCAAGCATGTTCTCGAGGCTGATTAGAGTGATATGGGACATTTGAAGGTCTCGAGACTAAGCTTGGGAAAACAACTCAATTTTGACCATAACCAAAAACAGGGGATAGCATCATGCTGTCCTATTTCTCGAATTTATTCTAAATTGGTTTGAAAGCTTTAGAAGGTGGACAAGACACCGTTAGAAAGGTAACTCGATGAGGGTCAATCTAAAAATATTCCCAATATCCTAAAAAGTCACTTTTTAAGGGAATAAATTTTCAAGTTTGGATCCATTACATTACTGGCAAGGCATACAAGGGGTAAGGTGTGTCAAAATTTGAAAAATCACCCTGGACTTATTTGGTATAAAAACAAATTACAAATGATACCTTTCTGAAAATGAAATTTTATCAACCTTTTAGGAAAAATGTTTGAAAAAATTTAGAAAAATCGCTTAGTGGGTCTGAAAGGCCCAACCAAAATGTACTTTGTTAACTCTAAGGATTTCAGATAGTCTAGGTTTGAAAAATCATAACTATTTCTTCCAGACTGATCCGGGGATGAACAAGTTTTAAAGATATTTTGATATACTTTCAGAGAAAAATAATATAAAATTCATAAAAAATTACTTAGGAGTTTAAAATGATTTTTCAATTTATAACAGTGTTGCTGTTAGTAAGAGACAAAGTAAAGCAGAGGATATTTCTTATTTTCCTTATGTCTACGGGTCTAAACTCGAGTCATTGACATTTGAACGTCCATGACTAAAGGGAAAGAGTGGCATGAGCATCACAAACTCATTTGCACAGCCCCAAAATGGTTTAGGACGATGAAATAGCCCGTTGATCATACCACTTACGATTTAAACTAAAAAACAAGGCATAAACATTTAGGGAACAAGTGCAAGGCCATTTTCATTCGAAAATCAAAAGTTTTAAGCTAGTTTAATCAAGACTCCAGATCTAGAAAACTTAATTTTCCTTAAGATTTTTTTGCTAACTTAAAAAAAATGCTAAGTTCATGCTAATCCTCATTGGTTGAGGTTAACATGCTTGGCTTGGGGAGCTTTTGAAAATCGATTTTTGACAGCCATCAAACATTCATTTTGACAAGGGGAAGACAACAAACATACAAGGGGATGGTACATAACATGAATGGGGATGCTAACTTTACTAATGGTCAAGACAAAGAAAGTGTTATGCATTTTGACAAGAAAATATTATGGATGCTGAAAATGACAATGATTCATGTAAGCTAATGTATAAATGTGCTTAAAATATGTTAGGCTAATGATTCATACATGGATTAAGGATAACAAGATGCATGGATATGGCATAAAATGCATAAGCAAGAGCTATCAAAATAATAAGGATGAAATGAGGCATTTTGCACATCAAAGGGGCATTCAGGCATCCCAATCTAAACTACCATAACCAAAAGCCACAATAATGCATGATAATCCTAAGAGGGTGATGGAAACATGTAGAGCTTACTAAAATGACGAAGGTGCTGAAAAACAAAAAATGAAAGTGATAAAGTAGGAAGTTATATCAATAAGACTTCAATTTTGGCCAAATAGTTGGAACAGCAGGGATGGCTTGAATTTCCCTCTTTTCCTTGTTGTTAATAAGCTAGAAAAAGACAAAAACAATGAGGTCTTAGTTCTAGTATGGATGAGGGTGATTTTTAAAATGTGTAATGGTCGAGAATAAGTGTTTTGGGGTTGTTTTTGGGTGGTGAGTGAAGAGCTATTGGATTTGGTTTTCTTGATGTGTGAATGTGGTTTTTTAGAAGTTAAAACAAGTTGGAATGTAAAGTCCCTCAACTGAGATATAATTAGTCTATTTATACCAGTATTTGAAGCCAACTTGGAGGTGTTTTTGGTCATTTCTCAAGGGGGACAAAGTGATGTCAACTTGATGGCTATAGAGTAGTTGTTAGTTGTAGGGAGCAACTTGCTGCTAATGTGATGGACATAGGGTGGCTGGTTTAAATGCTGAAATGATTTTCCAGCAAATATGGTGGCTGATGGTGATCTTGGTCAACAAACTAGGGAGAAGTAGGGTGATCATGTGATATTGACCTTTTTGATCAAATTTAGACTTTAAAAAAGATGTTTTGATTAGTTCAAAAGTCCAAATTCATAATCTGATAGGGGTTTCGATCTTTTCTGATGTAAAAAAATGAGTTAAAATCGAGTTTTTGATCAATGGTGGATGAGTCAAAAATGCCCGAACCATGAAAAATAACCTATATATATCGATACATTGCAAAATGTATCCATACATTTGGTCCAAAAACCTTAAGTGTATCGATACAATGAACATTGTATCGATACAATGATCACTGTATCGATACTATGAACCATTGTATCGATACATGTTGATATGTATCAATATATTTCTTTACAGAATACACGTATTGGTCTTGCCATGGCCTAGTATTAATACATGAGCTTCTATATCGATACGTAAGCTCATGTATCGATACATTTACATGTTATATCCACACAAATGGGGACATTTCAAATTTTGGATCGTTGGAGCATTGTATCGATACATGAAAACCATGTATCGATACATTCAAGCAAAATAATGAATTTTCTCATATCTTTTAGCCCCGAACACCTTGAACTAGTGACATCTTTGCATTTACCTTTGATATGATCCATAAGCCTTTTTGACCTCCTCAAAATACTTTTTTGCCCATCGCCCCCTTTCACGTCGGTGCCCCAGATTGCTAAAAATTAGCCTGGACAAAATAAGGTGTCTACAACTACTATATGTTATGATAGCTTCATGACCTTTTTCTATATGGGACGTGGACATGATTGGACCAATTACCCCTAGGGCTTCCAATGGGCATCACTTTATTTTGGTCGCAATCGATTATTTCACCAAGTGGGTAGAGGCAACTTCTAATGCCAATGTCACCAAATCTTTCATGTGCAAATTTATAAAACGGGACATTATTTATAGATATAGTCTTCCTGAACAGATCATCATGGATAATGAACGTAATCTGAAAATTAAAATGATGTAAGCAGTTTACTTTTTGTTCAAGATTCAGCATCGAAACTTCATCCCATATCGTCTGAAAATGAATAGGGTATTTAATGTAGCCAAAAAGAATATCAAGAAAATAGTTGTAAAGATGGCCGAGACATACAAAGATTGGCATGAAAAGTTATTTTTTGCCTTACATGCCTATCGTATAGTAGTATGAACTTCCACAAGTGCTACCGTATTCTTTTTAGTTTATGGCATAGAGGCTGACTGGCCAATTGAGGTTGAAATCCCTTCATTTAGAGTCTTGATGGAATCCCAACTTGAAAAAGCTAAATGGGTTAAGAGCCGATATGAGTAACTCAATCTCATTGAAGAAAAAATAATTAAGGCTATATGTCATGGGTAGTTGCATCAAAAATGGATGATGAGGGCCCATAATAAAAAGGTCTGTCCTCGCTAATTCCAAGAAGGTGACTTGTTACTCAAACAAATTCTCTTAATCCATAAAGATGCTCATGAAAAATTGACCCTAAATTAGGAAGGGCCATACGTGGTGAAACATGTATTCTCTAGAGAAGCCCTAATCTTAACCAAGATGGATGGCAGTGACCTACCCAACCTTGTAAACTCTGATTCTATTAAAAAATACTATGCCTGAAAGGACTATCGCCACATGCCCAACCTTTAAAACTTCAGACGATGCACAGGGCATAGCACGCTCGATTTAAAAATAAATGATGGTTGGTTGTGGTCAAGCCTTTGAGCTATCCCTTGATTGGGATTTGGATTAGGCATGATAATATGAACGGGTAGGGACCGTCAGACAAGTCACTCATCCAACTGGACCTCGATGGCCACCATAAAGTAGCCATAAACTTGGAGTCACCATCGATTATTTAAGGCTGGGCAAGATCGGACGTTTATTAAAAACAATATCATGAGTTACGAAACTCGAAACACTGATTTTAAGGTCTACTAATTCTAGAGATTTGTTGGTTGGGCTCAAGAGTTGGTTACGTGCAGGGAAGGACTAGCATCTCCACAACACTCAAAATTGGTACCTACTAACTATATCTCACTTTGGTCTCGGTTAAATCGGTTCCATTTGGTCTTTATTTAGATATAATCTTTTTTAAAGCATGAAGTTTTGGAAAATGTAAATCTGGGTTTTTTTTATTAAGGAAAATTAGATCACCTATGTGACTCGGAGATGTGAAGAACATAGGGATTTTTTTATAAAAATGATGTCCGAATTGGATTTTTAAAAAAAAATTAGATGTTTCGTATTAGGCACTAAAGAGATGCTAACATGAAACATCGCCTTGTAAATTTCATTTGAAAACGAATTTTAAATATGAATGCACAATAACACTATAAAATGAAACAAGTTGGTGAGGCAAAAAATGAGAAATATAATAATATCATAAACAAACAAGCATAAACAAAAGAACATAAAAAAGAGGGGCGATTGAAATGTATCTCATAATTGCCTTTGGTTATTGAAGAATAATCGGGATGATAATTTTAGAGATTGGTCTGGATTCAATAGTAATTTAAGAACAAAAACGATATTTATCAAAAATTTTGAGGTATCCAAAAGAGAGAAAATTTTAACTTTTTAAGGTAAAAGTGGGGTTAGAGTATTACCTAGGTGAGGTGGGGTAGAGATCATCTAAAATAGAGTTATGAAAATAGTTAAGATTAAAGTGAAATTTTGAATTTTTAATGAAAAAAAAGGGTTAGAGTATCCCCTCGTATCAATACTTGCACCCCAATATAACTTGTACGTACTTGTGGCATTCTGATTTACCTTAACTTGGTCACAAACAATGGGAAATTGATTTGTGTATTCATTTGAATAACCTTGGTGACACCATGAAAAATGACCTTTGATGCCTCGTTTTTACATTTTCTTTAATATGGCCCATAGGCATTTTAGACCTTCCTAAAAAAAATTTTTGCCTAGCGCCATGTCGCCTAATAGTGCCTGGTGACATAACACCCAGCATTCATCCCCCAGCTTTTATTTCTACTTTTTTGATTTTATCATCTTTTACCTAACTCCTAGGATGCCAAAAACTAGTCCGGACAAAATGAAGTGTCTACGAGGACTTTAGGATGAAAACCTAAAAATGCATTTTATTAGTCCTTCACCTACCATTTTACACCAAAAAAAAAAACCAAAAAGAGAAAAAGAAAGAAAAAATTAGCTTAAGTTGAAACCCGAGAGGGCGGTAGAGCAAGCATACCTTTTTACCCATATTCATAACTCTAATCAAGACACCAAGTCATAACTTAAGCCATTCGCTCTATGCTGACCAAACCTCATCCACACCTACACTCAAAAAATGAAAATTACCTAGCTTTGAGGCCCCTGTCCCACCATGGGGCGATCTAGGGAATCTTTTTATGAGTCAGCCAGCACGAAAAGGATTAATTGCTCAAAATAAATCTATAATAGCACTTAGTGAAGAATTCATGTCATTAGCATCAGAGCCAATCGACTAGGAAGACTTTTTTTATCTCTTTTGTATTTCAAAATTTTTCACAATCTCATAAGTTTGTCATAAATTGTACCCTCTTTCTTTGAATGAAAATACAATTACTTAATTTCTTGTAAAATCTTTTCATAACTCTATATTCCATGTAACATCATGTTTATCATTTAATTGGTAATGCTTAATAGACAAACAAAACTGATAATAGGATTTCCTAGCATTATTTGGAAGGATAGAACTTTGTAAGAGTTTTATTTCTTGTCTAAAGACTAAGAATGAACTCTTGAGGCCACAATCGATCTTGCCCCAAGACCCCACATCTTGAAAATGTGCTTAAAACCTCTTCCCAATAAGTGATCATGGACCTCCCATTTCTTCAAAGAAGGGACAAGCTTAACATTCAAAGCCTCTGGAAATCTAGAGCAAGATTGACAATCCCTAAGCATAAGGCCACCTTATCAAAGCCAAAAAAAGGCCAAAACCAACCACTGGATTAGGCTTTTAACATCATTACCCTCGTATTATTTAGACAAGCATTGCATCCCTATGCATTATGCAACATTTAACATCCTATAGGTACCAGCTCCCATATACAGAAGTTAAATTTGTAAGAAACCTAAAGTACAATTTTTTAATTTCGAAAAACCTTGAAAGGCCTTCAGTAAGTACCTTTGGCTCTAGGTGCTCATCGAAAATCACCTAAGAAGGGTTTCTAAACTCATTTCCTTCTAGTCCTCAAAGAGTAGGACACCTTTCTTGACTTACCACAAAGCTCATACAAGCTAGTGGCATCTACCTGCCTTAGTCCTCAAAAAGTAGGACAATTATCAAAGCCCATACAAGTTGGTGGCACTACCTACCTCAGTCCTCAAAGAGCAGGATGCTTATCGAAGCCCACACAAGCTGGTGGCACTTACCTACCTTAGTCCTCAAAGAGTAAGACATTTATCAAAGCCCACATAAGCTGGTGTCACCAACCTACCTCAGTTCTTAAAGACCAAGATGCTTATCAAAGCCCCACACAAGTTGGTGGCACTGACCTACCTTAGTCCTCAAAGAAAAGGATGCTTATCAAAGCCCACACAAGTTGGTGGCACCTACCTATCTTAGTCCTCAAACAACATGATGCTCATCTAAGCCCATACAAGCTATTAGCACTAATTTACCTTAGTTTCTTCATTTACCTTAAAGCCCACACAAGCTAGTGGCACCTGTCTACGTTAGTCCATAAAGAGCTAGACATATTTCTTTACCTATCTCAAAGCCTACACAAGTTGATGGCATATTTTTAGGGTTAAACAAAAAAAAAACTAGTAAAGAGGTCAAACCTTACAAAACTCATTGAAATCTCTTTTTCTGCAAGTATATTTAACCCATCTCGATGTGATACTAAAGTAACTCTTTGTTTCTCTGCAGGCACACAAAATCGTCATCCCACTCGAACAAAATGATGCCTATTTTGTCTTTGCCCTGTTCCTAATACTTAGCAATGGCCAAAAGAGGTAGTTGTAGACACCTCATTTTGTCTGGCCCACTTTTGTCATTCCAAGACTCAATTAAATGATGATAAAATCAAAAATTAAAATAAAAAGTGGGGGATGACTATTGGGTGCCATGTCGCCAGGCATTATCAAGTGACATGATGCCAAGCAAAAAAATATTTTTGGGAAAGTCTGAAATGCCTGTGGGTTACATTAAAGAAAAATGTAAAATATGGCATCAAAGGTCGTTCTCCATGATGTCATCAAAGTCATTTAAATGAGTACCCATATCAATTTCCAGCTATTTATGACCAAGTTAAGGTAAGTCAAGGAGCCATAGGTACATGCAAGTTATATTGGTGCAGAAGTATTAATACAAGGCCTTATGGCACCAAAAACTTGAATTTTCACTTGTAGTATCGATATTTTGGTATCGATACCTAAGATGTGGTATCTATGCTTAGCATGTTTGTATTGATACAGACCTTGGCAGTAGCTAGAGTTGTGATTTTTGGCAAAATGTACCGATGCACATGCTTGTGTATTGATACAAGTTCATGGAGTATTGATACACGCCTCTAAGTCTTGAGACTGGAAACTAATTTTTCTTTTGGTATCGATACATGCTTCATTATATCGATACTCATGGGTAAAAATTACCATGTGTATTAATACACAATGTTCTATATCAATACACAAAGACATATATGCCTAGTTTGAGCCATTTTTTAGCCCCTGCACCGTCAATTTAAAATCTAATTCAAACACATTTCTTGCACCAAAAATCACCAAAATTCATACAACGCTTCGTCTTTGGGCCTGTGATTATATTTAAACAAAATTTTAAAGTCCAAATAGCCAATGATAAAAGACATTTCATGACATTAGGCATTTTGTCAAAGGGTAAGGCTAAACTTACCCAATGCTCAGCTGTATAAAGTAGTCTAGATGCACTATTTTTGCTTAGCAAACCAATGGGTTTGCATGGTAGCTGAGCACTATACCTAACTTTTACACGAGGTACATCCACCAAAACCCCAAAATGCCCTTGTTTTTTCATTTTTTATCTTCATGACCATGGGGCTATATAATCCAACCTTGGACTCAGCTGAAAAGAAGGGGAAAAAAAGAGATTCTCAGCAGAAAAACTTCCACTTCTAATCATTCCTTCATCCATTCAATATTCCCACTCCTACCAAAACTAAGAAACTATTCTCCATCTTCGAATCCTTTCAAAACCATCACTAAAAGTCTTTCCAAAAACCTTTATTTCACCTATAGTCCCTCTTAAAACTCCTCTTTATCCAAACCTAACTAAAAATCCCCTCATTTTCATCACTATTGTGCTGTTCAACCCAAAAAAAGAGGAAGTTCAAAACTACTGCTTAGAGAAAAGGCTGAAGCTTGAAACTTTTGGTATATTTTATCTACTTAACTCTATATATTCTTTGATTTTTTAGCATTGTCATCCTTTTAGTGACCTCTCTATGTTACCATGACCCTTTTAAGGTTCTCATGCATTATTGTTGCCTTGTTTGTGGTAGTCTTAGATTATTGATGTTCTCTTGTGCCTTGATATTTCATGGTAGGCCAAATATCTTGTCATGCTTAACACATGTTTAAATGTTCACCTCAACATGTCTTATGTATATTCATGCATTTTCTTGCTATTTAAGGAGTCTCATGACATAAAAATGCTATCTTGACAACTTCAGCCTACATTTTTTTGGTTAAATATGTTAATACACCTTGTTTGCCATCTTCTCACATTTTTGTCACCTATTCCCATGTTAATATTTCACTTGTGTATGTTTCCATGTTTAGTCCATTTTCATCTTAGTGCATGTTATGTTTTGTTTATGTAATTCCTATCAAGATACATGCTTGTTTATTAAAAATCTAATTTTTAAAAGAAATTCACAAGTGAAGTTCATGCTACCTTCAATAGATGAAGACTGGCATAGACTTAATGCTTTCATAAGATTGGCCTTCCAATCTTAGGGAAATCTAATTTTTAAAAGAAATCCGTA